>JAVIWB010006572.1:0-99464 GCA_031893035.1 Dermolepida albohirtum | reverse complement strand
ACACTTCCAAAAGATATTTTCAAGATGGTTAGAAATTTGAAAGTTGTACGTGAATTTGTGCGAATAAGTACTGTTTTAGTGTTGATCACTTAATACACTAATTGGAGCACCTATTCTGCTTTACAACTCGTAGTTTCTCTTACCATTATCGAACTTTTTAAGTCGTCGCAAATAGCTAGATCTTCCTCAAAAGTCGTCGCAATCTTAGCAGAAGTTTCCGTTGTGATTTTTCCATGCGAACACAAAATTGGATTTTATGCCTTTGTCCTTTCATTACTTCTATGATTTTTATAGGCGTGATTAACAATCTCATAACTCTTAAGTTCTATCTAATTTAAATAATTGATGACGATCGTTATTTTGCAGAATGAAAGAAGTTTAGTTGGGTATTGTTTTTCACAGTTTCGTAGTTCATTTCATAGTGCCATAACAAATTTAGTCTTTGTTGAAAGGCTCTAAAACTTTTATATACGGACCTATCCAGAATGATTGATGGTAACGTCACGATTTTTTAACCAAATGTTATCAAAACTAATTTCCAGTAGCCAAAAATGATTGCCTGAAATTCTTGACAACTAAAATTTTGACAGCGAATTTATCATTGACGTTCGTGTAATGTATTTCGCAAGTTTTATAAGTTCCACGTTATTCATAGCTTTAAAAGTAAGAAAAATCTGTATTTTTTTAATGCAAATTTATCTAAACAAGCTACTACCATTTTTTGAGTACATTTTTTCGCTAACAGTGAATTTAAAGATAACATGTTTATTTTTTATTTTTAGGTTAACGCATATTGCAGCATTGCAATATCGTTTTGTCATTAGAACATGATAAATTTATGCTCGAAGCATATTTTTGGAATGGTCAGACAATGGAGCTTGGGACTGACTACTCTATTCGCTTATGTCATTTGCAATTTATTAATCAGTTTCCGAACGAAGCAGGAGTTGATTATGAGATGTTTGCGCAGTATGTTTGTCAAATTGTTGCTCGTTTCCGTAACACTGGCAGTATGCAAGGGAAACCCTCCTGGATGACAATCTGTTTTAACTCCAGAAGGTTTAGATGATGTTTGGGCCTATACAAAGCCCCTATGACAGTTATCTGCTCAAACAGATAAAGAAACATCTATGCAAATTGTAAGATTTTTTTTTATTCACTACATATTATTCGTTTCTAGGATTATCTTATGGAATGTGCAACAGAGCTGCAAAAAATTGCATTTACATGCTTATAAAGTTTCTACCGTGCAAGAGCTGTTACCATGAGATTGTAATCAGAGGGTTCTATATTTTCACTGGTTTAACGAGAACTTAAATGATGAGAACGTGTTAGATCTTACCTTTTTTTCTGATGAGGCATGGTTTCATTTAAATGGATATGTAAACTCACAGAATTATCGAATATGGTCTACAGTAAATCCTCATATTACACAAATTGAAGTTTGGGTAGCTATGTCATGTAAAAGACTATGTGGGCCTGTATTTTTCAATTAAGCTGTTACTGGTGAAAGATATCGCGAAATCATATGGCACAGCCTTTTTTTGAACTGGATGATAATGAAATACAACATGAATACTTACAACAAGATAGTGCAATTGCACACACAGCATGTACAACAATAGCTTTAATAAAAGAATTTTTTGGTAATCGTGTCATAAGTGCAGGAAAATTTCCTGCAAGATCTCCAGACTTAACTCCGCTGGACTATTATCATTTTGGATATTTAAAAAAATTAATATATAAAAATCGTCCACTAGAAGATTTACAGGAAGCCATCACAAATGAAATACATAATAGATAGAGGTGAAGAAGTTCTACGCAATGATTTTGAAAATATGAAGTGAAGAGTGCAAAAGCGCATTCAGAATAACAGGGGATGTTTTAAGCATGAATTGTAAATTAGAATTTATTTATTATCGCCAGGCGTTTCTTAAACAACAAATAAAAAGCGATATTGAAAAATATGTAGTAACTTATTTAATCTACATTTTCCATTTTTTACTTTTCTATTCATTAAAAGCATATTTTTCATTTTAACCAAAACATTTCGCATCAGAATAACCACCATTTAATACTACATGACTGGTTGCATATCTATACAGTTGATTTTGTTTCCTTACTAATTTCCGCTAGCCGTCTGTGATTGTAATATAAGATCAATGTACAAGTTAAGCACAAGACAAAATTCAATGAAATGGCACATTCAATCATTCTGGATCGCTCTGTATATATATATATATATATATGACGGTGTTCATTTCATAAAACGAAGTTTGTGAAAGATGTTTTTGCTGTTCATAGCACGAAACTGATTCTTTGGTATGCAACTTGTGTCGAACACCAATCACAGCACGTGACGTCATGCCTCAGGAAAATGCTAGCGGTTTCCGTGTAGATTTAGAAAACTTTGCAAAATAAACATTTAGCATTATTTTTCCGAATTTAATGGACGGGGATGTCAGACATTTTGATTGTGTGTGATAAGAAAATCTTGTACAGGCATTTCAAAGTACAGACACAATATACATATTTTCACAAATGTTAGGGTAGAATATCAGATAGCATAGATATTATTTGTATCGCAAAAGTACTTAAAGTAATTAACCCATTAACGCCCACTGTACTATAAATAGTACACAACTTAAAGTTGAGGTAAAAATTATATAATGTTGTTTTTCACTCTGGCAACGCTTTTTACCAGTCAACAAGAGTACAAACAAATCCCACGTACCTATTATGAAACATAGCTAAAAAATAACAATAAGGGTAATCTCCGTTTTATACTAGCGATATATTTCTAGTTGGGTTGTGATTGCTTATTTAGTTTATTTTACGTCAGTTGGTTTTCAAAATTGTTGAAAAGCATTGTATTTACTTGATAACATCTTATTCTAATAAAAACAATATAAAACTGTTTACTTTGCATTGAGTTGTTCGTGCTATAACATATAAAATTCTGCTGTACTAAATTTAGTACACTGGGCGTTTGAGGTAAGATTGAGTAGTACAGTGAAGTTATTTTTATTTTTGCGCTGTGCCTTAAAGTTAAAGCTTTCATTGGTTTTTCGGTTGTTTTTTTTAACTAGCGACTTGTAATTAATATTATTTAAAAAAAAATACTTCGAATGGTATAAAATGGCTAACCGACGCAACAAAAACTATTTTGGGTTAGAAGAAGCAATACATGACATAATTAACCAAGATAGTGAAAATGACGCTACTTACGATGTGTTTATGCTACCATCAAATCCAGATATTATTACCGACGAAGAAGGTGAAGACGATGACTTGCATGGAAATAAATTACCTAGAGATGTGCCTGGTAATATAGAAGTTGTTACTCACACACATATTGCTACCGTTGAATATCAATGGAGTAGCGATGACGACGAGCCCCTCAGAACATTCGCGGCATCTACTTCACGGAATATGCCAAAGAGAAGAAGATTTGAATCTAGTGCTGCGTCACCAACTTGGAGAAAATGTGCTCCCTATTATTCCGCCTTTTCATGTACTCCAAATCAAAAATATATTGAAGATCGGCGTGCTAATGTTTCCCAAATTTTACAAGACATGACCCCAGTGAAAGTTTTCGAGCATCTTTTTGACGATGAAGTGTTAGAGCTTATAACATCGCAAAGTACAATATATGCCGGACAAAATAATAGGCACGATAACTTCTTTACCAAAGATGAACTCCGTAACTTCTTGGGCATACTTATACTTACCGGATATCATAAATTACCTAGTGAGAGGTCATATTGGAGCTTAGATGACGACCTTGGTGTGCCATTAGTTTCAGAGTGCATGTCCAGAAACAGATTCTTGGAAATTAAAAGGAACCTTCATTTTGCAGATAACACTTCGGCTATGACATCAAATGATAAGATGTTCAAAATGCGACCACTTTGTGAAATTTTGCAAAAAAAATTTTGTCAGTTCGGAATCCTACACGCAAATTTATCGATTGACGAATCAATGGTGAAATACTTTGGCCACCATTCAGCCAAACAATTTATAATGGGAAGCCTGTGCGATACGGATATCGTAATTGGGTGTTGACCAGCTTCAATGGTTATTGTTACACATTCGATATATATTGTGGAAAAACTTCCGAGGCTACCACTGATCCCCTTGGCTCTCGCGTTGTAAAGGGTTTACTGGCTAAAGCGCCAACAAAACCAGAAGAACATGCTGTTTACTTTGACAATTTTTTTACGAACTACGACCTTCTGTTGGATCTGAAAAGCCTTGGATGCAGAGGTACTGGAACCTTGCGCGAAAATAGAACAAAACGGTGTCCATTGATTCCAGATAAGGATATGCGTAAAAAGCCTAGAGCTGAATATGACCATAGCTTAAATAAGGAAAACGAAATTCTTATGGTTAGGTGGAAGGACAATAATGTTTGCACGATTGGGACGAATTTCGATACTTTAGAGTCTATGGGAAAAGTTAAAAGATGGTGTTCTATGAAGAAACAAAAAGTTGATGTAGCTGTACCTCATGTTTTCCAAAGTTACAATAAATTGATGGGAGGGGTAGATCTAATGGATCAGAGTATAGGAATGTACCGAGTTGCAGTGAAAGGTAAGAAGTGGTGGTGGGTCTTGTTTACTTACGTAGTAGACATGACTATCTCAAACGCATGGAGATTATACTGCATTACAAACCCCGATGTTCGTGTTGATCAGTTATGGTTTCGCAGACATATAGCACGAACATATCTTAGCGACAAAAAGGAAAAAAAATCGAGGCAAACGTCTTCTAGAATTGAAGATGAGGACAGAAAAAATAATGGCCACAACTCTCAAAAAATTCCAAGCCAATTTAAATGTGTTATGTGCTCAAATCGAGTGAAAACATCATGTGATAAGTGCCTGAAAACGCTTTGTTTGGAAAGAGGATGTTTTGCAAAATACCACTCCTAAGCGCCCATTGTACTAAACTTAGTACACCTCTAAAAACACAATTTGAATTTTCTTTTTTCGTTTTTTTCTTTCATAATATTTTAAGAAAAGTGTTTTAAAACTGATATTAAAAATTGAATTATTAAAATGTTCATGGTTTTAATTTGGGCGTTAATGGGTTAAAGAGAGAAGCGAAAGTTAAAAGACGTTTTTCGCTTGAACTGATTTGATTTTTTTTTTTGCTATTACCATTAGCTGTGTAAACATAATATTTATCTTGAATTTTACTAGTATCTTTATAACAAAAAAGCTCCCAATTCTGTATATTGATTGAACTATCTTTAGATGTTATTTCGGTTGCTGATTTTCACGCATTTGTATTTTCATTTACAACTTATTCAACGAAATAAGGAATAATTTAGCAATTTGAAATTATTAACTCATTCTATTATTGTCCCGATTCCAGTGATATCTCCAATTTAATTAGATCCAGTGATATCTCTAATTTAAGTATATCCAGTTACATCAAAAAATGAAAAACAAATTGAAGCTTATCATAATAAATCATTGCCATAAATATTAGTCAATCTTTTGTGAAAAGTGATGGTATTTGTATAGTCACTAATTCTAAGTGGTCTCTGAAACACAAATAAAAGTATTTGTAATTAAACATGTTGGGTTTCGCCGAGTAAGTTATAGCCATTTCCTCCGCATGTTTAACGCAAATAAAAAAATGTAGTAGTATTGATTTGAACAAAGAAGTTAATAAAGTACTCAGTAGTTTATTAAAAAACTTTCGCCACGACAGTAGTGAACGAATTGGCGTTAAAATTTAAATTAATATACAAATATTTACATTTTTGCACGTTTACGTTTGTTTTTCTTTTTCAAAATAATACTGCAGATGTTTGGGAAATTGTCAGGATATTAAAAATACAATTATTAATTATATCAATGACATGTACCTTTACGTATGAAGGACCAATAAAAGCCAATTTATAAATATTGTGCGAAGTTTGTATGCTGGTCTTCTTAAAATAAATAGAAACTTTTTAACGCACCTTAGGAAAATAATTTTTTCTTTTATTTTCATTTAGAAAATCCAGTATATTATAGAGCATTACAGATACATGTTGCTTTATGAGGAATTGTATTTTAAATTATTATAATAGTGATTACTACGCTTAGATATTTGTACATAGATAAAATATGAAAATCGGTAAATGAAAAATGCAGTAACAGTTAAAACAAATAATATTAATATTTGTAAATGTTAATTGGAGAATCAGAATATAAACAGAGGAAGTTGTCTGGATGATGATTTAGCAGAACTGTATGTCTTTTTAAAATACGACTAACTATAGTTTAAAGGAGCAAATTGCATAAAATTGCACAGCAAAAAAGTTTATTGATCTTACAAGAAGCAGAATCTGGTATTCTAGAGATCAGATATAACTTAATACTTACATCATTTCAGTTGGAGTTTCACGTTCTTTCGGATTTAAACATACAGCTATTGGTCTAACATCATTTTCTTCCATATTATGAGCCTTCCATATTTCCTACAATAACCATGCTTTATGTGTTACTCAATAGTTCTCAATTTTATCTAGTAATATACTTACATAATAGTTAATACGTGGTTTGCCTTGACGTTCAATAATGGCTCGTTTTACATTGGCAAAATTGAAAATGTCGGTAACAGCTGGACGGCGATTCGGGTTAGGCACCATCATTTTCGTAATAACAGTGCGTATTTTATATGGAACCACTAAAGATTATATTTCAAAAATTGGTAACTTCAACGATTTCTAATAAGAAAAGAATACCTACTCTTAAAATATTCGCTTTTAAATGTTCCATCGCGCAACATGTGCCATAGCGGGCCATTACCAGGTAATATTAGGTCAGATCCTAATTCAAGTATGGATATACCTAAACTAAAAATATCAGCAGAGCATGTATACACGCCTTCTAATACTTCCTTTGCTAGATACTTAGCATCACCCTCAGAAGTTTGAGCAGATTTAATTACACGTGAATGAGTGCTTCTCTGTAAAAGTAATAGATATAAAATGTGGATGTTGATTTTAAACATATGCTTTTATTACTTCATTAAGGTCTAAGAGTAATCCAAAATCTCCTAATTTGTACTTTCCATCTTCAGACATCATTATATTATCTGGTTTGATGTCAAGATGTACCAAACCTCGGCCGTGCATATGCTTCAGGGCCTGAAAAGGAATTCCAAAGAATTTTAATTCAATTATCTTTCTTTCTGACGAAGAAAAAATACGTTTAAATATAAAACATAGGTGTGATATGAATTTGTATAAATAAAATTGTGACTATCTCTGAACGGAAAAATGGAAAATAATTTTTTTTGTTAGTAACATCATAGGAAATTGTTTTTTAGAAAGTTCTGTAACAGATTGGTTAAAACATTTAGTTAAAAACGAGAAATGTATAATGAATAAGTAAATTTTCATAAATACAAATAAAGATAATGATTGTTTAAAGCTCTAGTTTGAATTCTCATTTAGCAATAAAGAATGTTTTCATATCATGTGTGTGTTTGTTCGTCTTAATGTTAACCAAATATGTACGTATTGACAAGATGAATTTCTTACAAGATTTTGAAAATTAAGTTAAATAGTAAAATCTAGCTATAATTTGATTTAATTTCTTACACTTACATTTAGCATATCCACAAAGATATCCCACAACTGCTCCAAAGTAATGTTATGATTGGTCTTAGTATATGTTGCCAAACTCAAAGCACATAATTCAAGTTGCATATAAACGATGGATTGTTCCTCCCAGGCCATGTAAAACTTCACTAAGTTTTCATGTTCGCCAATTTTTTCCAGTCGACGAACCTCATCGTAATTTGCAGCCTCAAGGGTGTACTTCTTCATCAATTTGATAGCATACAGATGACCATCTTCCCTATTGCGAGCTTTGTAAACAACACCAAATGAACCTTCACCAATGCAGGTAGATATTCGGTAAAGTTGGCATAAATACGTTGTTTTCTCAGTTTGGCTGTAAAGCTGGCTTAAAGCAGCTATGCAAGATTAAGGAAAATAAACAACTCATATAAAAAGTGAAGTCCAATTGATTACAGAGCAAAGAGCTCCAAGAAAGTTTTGAAATGAATCTACGATAAATTTCAGTACTATATAACTGGTTTTCATTATGTTTACTTATAGAACCTGAACTATTTCAATAACTTCAATATAAAAAACTTAATTTTTGCAAATAACACTTTTCTGTAAGCCATTTCAGCAAGAAAATTGTCAATAGTGCAATTAAACTGACTTAAAAAATTATTTTGTTATAATTCAATATGATAGTTTCAAAAAATAAAGCAAGCTGCACAAATCTTTAAAAAAATAAAATGGATATTAATTCGCAATAATTTAGGCAGATAATTAGAAATAATAAAATATTTGATATGAAAATATTTCAATTACGATATTTATCAGTCTCGAACAATTTCTAAAAATAACCGATTATTAAATTAAAAGGATACTTGGGTTATTGAAGTATACAATCTTAGCATTTCCTTTGCCTTTAGCACACATCCGTTGTTTTAAATAATCGCTAGCACATTGATGCTTTTTAGCCACTGGAGGACATGTCTTGAATTTTGCAGGTTGTTCTTCAATTTCCTACAAACAAACATGTTATAACTTATTACAAATTAATAAATTACAAATAAACATAACATAGTTAAATACTCAGTAATAAAATTTAAATATTGAAAAGTCAATAAGTATATGACACTGATTCTAATATAAACATTTAGCAAATTTACTGAAAACATAATGTAGCCATTACATACACAAACAATCAACAAGTGTAAATATGTTTAACCTTTTTAGTAAATAGACGTTCCGTTGTAACTGTAGGTGATAACGATTTATAAGCTCTTTGACGTAGTTCCATATTGA
Organism: Dermolepida albohirtum; assembly: GCA_031893035.1. Classification (NCBI taxonomy): domain Eukaryota; kingdom Metazoa; phylum Arthropoda; class Insecta; order Coleoptera; family Scarabaeidae; genus Dermolepida; species Dermolepida albohirtum. Next base: position 90,595 of record JAVIWB010006572.1, on the reverse strand, counting down.
ATTTTACGATATTAAACTCTTTTTATTTGGAAATTTGGCACGAACACTTAACAGAACACTTCACAAAACCACAGCAGACGCCATATTGTATAAAATGCCTGGTAGCGTGGAATAATCCAAAAAGCGCAGGTACTAGTTTTAAATCACGCTTCCTTATTGGTCACCTACTAACGGATTTTACTAATTCCTTCAATTAAATTTATCTATATTACGTATTATATTTGTTTTATTATATGTAAATGTATATATATTATTTATGATCGTAGAAAAAATTAAATCCCGTATAATGTCGACTCACAATAACATTTACATTTAATTTTACTTGTGAAAAATTATTTTAAATATATGGATGTATTAACATTAAATAATTTGAACTGAATTACTATTTGTTCCAGAATAATCCAAATAATAAAAATAATTGTTACTACTTCATAATTATTTATTTCTGATTTTTGTTGGCACTACTTTTTCATGTCGTATTTATATTTCATCGTTCTTCCTCTAAATACTTAATGATTTAGTTAGAAATCCTCTTGGGCTTTTCAGGATAGAGGTTTATTTAATTTACAAATTTATCTTTAAATTATTTCTTTTAATGTAAGGATTTACTTTTATTTAGTAAATAAAATAGATGTAAATTGTGACCTAACGATTTATAATTTTCAAAATAAAGTTTGTGTTAAGCGAAATTTAACAAAGTTGGTGACAATATAAAATTATGTCTTTATTAGGTAGATTCCATTTGTTAACTATGTCTGTATAGTATATAGTATCTGCGTAGTAAAAAAGCGTAACATATATTTTTTAATAAAGTACTATCTACATATAACAAATAAATGTTTCTGGTAGCAGTATTTCCCAAAATTTTGTAAAGCGGAATCCCTTTTCCACAAGAATTTTCTTTTTTGTTGACCATTGTATTGCTATTCTACTAAACTTAATTAATTATTAAACAGTGACTAACAATTTGTAATTTTTTTTGTGCTTTATGAAGTAATTAATGTTCTTGTATACGTTCCGCATGACAGAAGGGTCGGGATGTTTTATGTTCCTGAATTTATGGCATATTTATATTTTACTTAAGACATTGGTTTTGTTTGACTATTTTTAATTACGTTGCCTAATACGGGAATATTTGCGAAGCCTTTTTTGTTTTACTTTGTAAATTCTTTTGTGATTTAGTTCCTTGACGTTATTCCCAATAATTATGATTTTTGTATGTATTGTAAATGGAATAGTTCTAACAAAAAACATCTATATTAGCTATAATTATCTTCACATTTATATTGTATATTAATATAGGAATATTAATTTCTAATTTAGATTTAACATATAGTACCTGATAATTAAATTAGCTCACCCTACAATTTTAAAGTTTTAATGCTAGTGTAGACTTGAACACATTTTTAAAACTACGGGATATATTTGTTTAATATTTGGTCAAACCTTCCTTAGTTTGAATGACCGCTTCGGAGAGCTGTTGATACAGGCTTTTAAGGTGTCTTGCAACTTTCTGTTTTCTTTTCAGGCTTTTTCAGTACTTTCTTTAAAACTCCTTAAATTGGGATTTGAGGACAAGTAAACGATAGATTTAAGAATACTTCAAACATTCTTATATCTGCAGGCCAGGGCAATACTGGTATACCTAAATCGCCAAAAAGAATAGATTTCACATAAACATGGAAGAATCTTTCTTCGCATCTACTAACGTAATAAACGACACCAAAACAGTTTCTATTACATTTTTGTATTGATATTGGTTCATTGTCTCTTTGACAAAGTGCAGAGGTCCCGTTCCGACAATAATGCATGACCATATAATCACAGTCGGGGGGATGTTCACTCTTCGCACTACACATTCCTTCTTATAACGTTCCGAAGGTGTTCGCCTCACATCTTCGATTGATTCTGTAACAGTTTCGAGTTGTGATCCGTCATTGAATATGATCTGTGATTGAAAAATTAACTAACATGTAATATAAGAAACCACTTTTAAAATGTTTGCCATATAATTTTATACAGACCTTTCTCCGTTCTCCAACAGTAAAATGTTGATGCGTCTTGGCCCACTGTAGACGCTTTTTCTTTATTGTTTCGGTTAAATGCGAATTTTTCGCAGGCCAGTGACTGCAGAAGACATAATCTCTGATGGAAGCTTGTCTATTTTGCAAAGCAATGTTAATAATTTTTTGATCTTCCTTTTCGATGGTTTTACGTGATCGGGGACAATATTGTTGACCGCTTGATGTCGAGGGAAAATTATCTTTGATAAGTGTTGTAATGTTTGCCACTGGCGTACATGGCGTATAAGTTTGTTATAAAAATATAAAGTATAAAATTGTTTAGTATCTTATGATTAGATTAGTGGTGCTATATAATTATAAGACACTACATAAAAAACGATAAATACGTTATCACAAACACATTATTCAAAGGTTCTAACAATTCTGAATAAATTTTGTTTGTATAAAGGCATTATACCATCCTTTCACTTTTCTTGAATTTGGCGAGTGCAGGTAAAGATTATGAGTTCAGTACGGGCTATTATTCACCATAACTGAGACCCGGACTAATTTAATTACCAGGTACTGTAGGTATACATACTTTCAGCAGTCTAAAGTTTATACTTTGACATATTATAAAGATGTACTAGATAACATTTCCAGCACGAGATCTCGTTTATTATAAAAGATACAACTTTTGTTATATTAGATGAATTATTCCTAAGGACCAATCTTTTTCAATTTCCAAATTTGTATGCATTATAGCAGAAAAAAGAAAAATGTCAAATTTCTTATCCCTGTCAAAACTTTTTTGTCATAGTAGAGATATGATTTTTATTTGCAGTCTCTTACTTTTGTATAGAATTTAGATATCTACCTAGATTTTTTGCACTTTCCGTTTTTTAGTTTCAATCGCTAAATTGTATTTTTTTTAGAAAACATCAAGAAGGCTTTGTTTGAAAGTGTTTTTTCTTTTCTCTTTTTAATGACATGTATTATCTATTAAAAAAAAATTAAATGTGTTTTAACGGGTCTTCTAATAGGGACATTCGAACTTTGACAGTTGATAGCGGCCATATTGTTGAAAGTACATCTGTCGAATTGGCTGTCATTTATTCAGTCTGTTTTGCCAAATCACCATGGACGGATATAGCGTTCAACAACACGTGCAAATGATAAAATTGTTTTATCAAAATGGGTGTTCTGTTCTGGCAACGTTGTGCGCGCTTCGCCGATTTTACGGTCACCATACTTATTCTACCGAGAGGACTATTCGCATTGTGGTGGATAAATTTGAGTCCACTGGTTCAGTAAATAATGAACTAACACCTGTACGACGACGAAACACAAGATCTGCCAAAAACATCGCCATCGTTCGCGAGAGTGTGCAGGAGAATCCTAGGCAGTAGATTTCGCGTCGTTCACAAGAACTCGGCCTTTCGCAGATCACAACTTGGCGAATTTTGCGTGGTGACTTGGGCCTGTATCCGTACGAAATTCAGCTGACCCATGAGCTGAAGGTAAACGACCATAGACAACGACGTCAAAAAATCATCCTCAACGATGAGGCCCATTTCTGGATGAATGGGTATGTCAACAAACAAAATCGTCGAATTTGGGACGATACTAATTCACATGAGATCCAAGAGCGTCCAATGCATCCCGAAAAAGTTATTGTTTGGTGTGGATTTTGGGCTGGCGGCGGCGTCATCGGTCCATATTTCTTTGAGAACGACGTTGACCAGGCCATCAGCGTCAACGGCGAGCGTTATAGATCGATGATTATCAACTTTTTTTTTGGCCTGAATTGGATGATATAGACACCAACGACATGTGATTTCAACGGAATGGCGCTACGTGCCACACAGCTCATGTCACATTGGACATTCTGCACAAGCGATTTGAGGGCATGGTCATTTCACGTGGAGGTGATGTGAACTGGCCACCGAGATCGTGCGATTTGACCCCGTTTGACTTTTTCATGTGGGGTTTTCTTAATTCGCAGGTCTATGCGAATAAGTCACAAATTACAATGGCCCTCAAAACCAACATAACCCACGTCAAATTCAGCCTGATTTATGCGCCAGAGTTATGGAAAATTGGACATTTCGGATGTGCGCCACGCAGTGAAGCCGCGGCGGACATTTGCACGATGTTATATTCCATACATAATGGCATCGACAGGCCTTTCAAACGAATAAAAAATTTCGATGATATCTCACACACACCTTGTTTTACTTAATTTTAAAGACAGGGAGCGCTTAATGAAAGACCCGTTATAAAGCACTAGCAATAAGTCGTATGTAAAACATGAAAAAGATTATAAAAGGTGTCCAAACAATTAACAATTTCGCGTTACATAACTTGGGACGTAAAATGCTACCAACTATTGTAAGAACAGATTCACGAACATCATTATCAAATTATAGTACGTGCTCCCAATCTTTTATATAGCTCCAAACAAAAAAATCCAAGGGTGTTAAATCAGGAGATCTAGGTGGTCATAAAAAGCGCACTTGATTACCAAATCCATGAATTTGGAAATCGATTATTAAGATATTATGAGGTAGGACAATGTCTTGTTGGAAGCAGATATTAATATTCCCAAACAATGGTATATCATTAAGTCTATTTTCTATATCAAAATGTATTAAATTGAGATATCTTTCACTACTTAATGTTTCGTTAAAAATATGGGCTCAATAAGTTCAGCGTTATAAATGTCGCATCAGGTGTTAGAACCAAGTCTCACTTGATCCTGACTTTCCTTTATAATGCGAAGACTTTCAGTTTACCAAACGTGAACATTGTGTCTATTGAAGAGGCCATTATTTGTAAATCTACTTTTGACAGGTCATAAAATCGTAGCACTTCTCCTAATCTTCATCTTTAGGCCCATGTAGAATGGTGTACGGATGGTGTTTGTGGTCCTTTAATTTTCTTCATGCTGCATTTTTAGAAATGTTAGTGCTGTTGAATTTCTTTAACGGATGTTAAAGTATTTTTATTAACACATTACAAAATATTTAATTCTGCATCCCCATTCACTAATTTTAGATTTTTAGTAGGTTTGGAAAACGAATCATATTTTTTAAAATTAATTTCCAAATTTCCGTGCGTACGAGTATGGGGCTGCCTTCCTTCAGGACACAAGTACATTCGTTTAGCTTTTATACGGTTTTTGTGATGAAATGTAACAGGTAGATTTATGAAATTTTTCGCTATTACTAAATAAAACAATGCTCTGGAAACAATAGTTACTAGTACAATATAATTGATGTAAATAATATTTCAAGTGACATTAAATTCGATTGTGTATTCATGTTTCACAGACTACTTATTGTTAGGGTGTTATATAAAATACTTGTAAAATTTTTGTCTTTAAATATATAGTAAATATGCTATGTATTGTAAAGGAGAGAAAAAACACGTTTAAAATTTTCAGATCTTACTTGATGTTTCATGAAAAAAATTTAATTTAGGGTTCGAAATTAAAAAATGAAAAGGGCAAAAAAATGTAAGCCGATATTTAAATCTATATGTATATATATATATATATATATATATATATATATATATATATATATAATGAATGTTTGTCTGTATGTCCTTTATAGAATCGTAAACTATGCATTTGATCATGTGATGATCTTTAGCAGAGTTGTTGTGCATGAGCCGACGAAGGTTTCTAAGTTGGTACGAACAATTTTCTACAGATGGCACCGCTGCCATTCCAATTGGAAAATTCAAAAGTGAAGACGTACTGTTGCCACGTATCCTAATGATCCCGACAGATATGCCATTTGAATTCAATGACTATCAACAAAGCACAAGGACAATCGTTGCAAGTGTGTGGATTAAATTTGGAGAATCCATGCTTCTCACATGGGCAGCTCTACGTGGCCTGCTCACGCGTCGGAAAACCTTCTGATTTATTCGTTTACGCACCAGATGGAAAAACAAGAAATATTGTGTATCCCACAGCACTTCAATAAATATCGAATTGAAACGAAACGCTGCAATGTCACAATTTTTTCAAAATGAACAAAATCAATAAAATGACTCAAAATGAATTGAATATTTGTGTAATGTCTTTCCTTCAAATTTATTTTAGTTGGTAGCGTAGCAACGCGCGCAGGGTACAGCAAGTACTGAATAAAAAGTACCTTAAGAAAGTGCAAATGAAAATAGTGTAGTCTACTATAACAAAAAAGTTTTTACAAGGATAAAAAATTTGACATTTTTCTTTGTCTTGCTAAAAATTGAAAAATATTTTATAACTTCACTAATCCTTAGAAATAATTAATTTAATTTAACCAAAGCTATATCTTTTATAATAAGCGAGATTTACATGCTGGAAATGTAATCTGGGATAACCTGGATCGTGAAAAAAAAATTAAAAGCTAAAAAGCGAATAATTTCAAGTGTTTTTTTATACATAATAATTGATCACGTTAATAACTGTCTGTTTTATTTGAAATAAATTGTGGGTATATATATATGTATATATACACAATATATTATAACACAAAACTAATAATTTAATTTTGACCATTTTTAACGACATTTAACAAGGAGCTATTTTTAGAGGTGGGTGCAAATAAGTAGGTTTGTTTATTAAGATTGAATGGTATTAAGATACGTAAACCTTCGATTTCTTCATGAGTGACTAGTTTCCAACCTTCGATATATTTGTAGATGAATATATAAAAATTACCAGTGTCGGTAACACTACACATGAAAGCATCGCTATTTTTAAAATCTAGAAAAAAGGTAGTTTTATGACGTATATTATATACATATACAGGCTGGGAAAGAGTATATTGATACCTTTGGTGTAGAAGACTGAAATACTTGTTACTGATGAATCCAGTTCGATATTTTGATAGAAATAGTAATTTCCGAGTTGCTCATCGTATAGGTATAGTACAATCTTTGCGTTTTCTTGTGCCAAAAATATGAAAGTTTGTTTACCAACTACAGCACTTGCGGCTGATAAGCATTTCGTATTATATATTTGTCGAACAAGTAAGAACTAAAAATTTGACATAAATGAAGTATTACATTAAGTAAAGTATAATAATATTTTTCTTGTGCTGTCAACACTTACTCGTTGTAGTTGATTATCGAAGTGGTAAATTGCTGTGCTCACACCATGAAGTGGATTATTTGAATCAAAATGGTTTCCAATTACTAACTGAATACCTTCAGTTGAGCGAAACAGATGAGTAACTTTAGAAGCTACTGTAGATATTTCTTGAATAACATTCATTTTATTCTAAAATATTTATTTAACGAATAAATTAATTAAATTAATGAATCATATCTGGAGTACATACCTGATTGTAATCAAGTTTTAATACTACGCAGCTCAGTTGGTGTGAATCAATTTGGGAATCATAAAATTTGTTAATAATTATGTACAGAGAATTATTCATTGAGAAAAATTCTACACCAGTAATATAACTGTTTATCGTTTTAGATTTGTATGCAGATGCATATCCATCCTTTGCTCTGGTCCATGTTATAACAGTAAACTCATTAGAAGGTGACGAAGCCAAGCTAAATTGAAAAAAATTTTTTAGAACTGTCGAATATTATTTCTTAAAAGCTTACTCTCGGCAATGAGAACTATAATTTATATTATCAGTAACCACATGAACTACTATTTTGTCGTCTTCGTAACTATAAACTCTTTGATTGGTCTTGCTTGTTAGAAAATGCAATGAAAGTTCAGATGTTACTTGTATAGTATTTTGTGAAAGGCATTTACATGGTTGAGGAAGACCACAAGTATTTCCAGGTTTTTCGATTAAAACATGAATAAATACGTGTTTCTCTGTTTCGACAACCTGTGAATTTATCGCGTCTGATATGGATTTATCAAATTCCATGTATTTTTCCAAATACATGTATTGGGTCGGCAACTCTAAAATATTTGAAAATAGAGTGTCTAGTGGAGACTCGTTGGAGAATTTTTAAATTTCGCGGGTTTTTTATGTTGTCCAAGGAAGAAAATAACTATATCCAAAATTATATTTTAGTTTGCTCCAGCATGAATATTCATAAAGGGGTGCATACTTCGTTAAGAAGTTGCAATTGAAAAGTATTCGTACCTATTAATAATACGTTTTTTTTTACTAATTTCTTGACTGAAATATTAAATTATATCTAGCCTTTATGCTACTGCTACCAACTCAAAAGCCCCGCAAAATTTAAAAATTGCTCAGTGGATATTCAACTTACTCTTTTCAATTTCGGAATGTGTTTCAATAATATGTTTTATTCTATCGGTAGTATCCTGAACGATCTTCACTTTTTTATTTTGCTTTTCTGATTGCAGCATTGCCTTAATATCTTCAACCAATATACCGTTTATACTTTTTGCTAAAATATTACCGGTTATTTCGCTGACTTCTTCAAAAGTCTAAAAAGTAAATCAAAATCGAAAACCTTTTTGCATAATTAGACCTGAGTGCGATTGCATTTATAATTATTTCAAAGGCTTGATATATTTTTGTGGTATTTAATTTTAATTATGAAAAAGTTTAAATGACGAACAATTTTTCTTTATTACACACATTATACAGTGTTGCTATTAGTGTCTTACTACTTCACGTTGAAACCATAACAGCGTGTAGTTCATAATTTATCAAAAATTATTAAATTAATTAAATAGATGTTAGTATTTAATAATTACAACTTGACTTATCAGAGCTTTGTCAAAATGTTCATTGATACATACATAATAAAGCATGGACTAAAAATGTTTTTCATGTGCTGTTGATGTGAGGCAACAGGGTTATAATTTCGAACGAATAGAGAATTTACATCACATTTGGCATCACTGTCGTCACGGTATTTCTCACATTTTCACGAGAAGTGCCGATCTGTCGCGAACATAGGCACCTGTTAGTGTAAATGTAAGTGCCGTTTAGTCTTTGCCGTACCTTTCGTGGGAGTGATGTTGCTCATTTTTGATGTGATTACGAAATTAAGAAAACTTCGAGCATGGAATTATGAATACATTTTGAATTAGGCGCAAGCAAGCATTAGACAATTGTTAAGCATTAACAAGGGCACATAAGGGTGTTTGATGTGTGGATTCACGAGAACTGAATTAAACAGTAAGGAGAGAGACCTGTGTTATTCGATTGAACATTTTGGCAACGGACATCATGAAACCCTTCAAATTTAAACGACATTCCATAGTTTTTTGTTGCTAAATTAAAAAGGCTGAACTCTGTCTTTGAAAATTCTCATTCTGCCGACTGCAAGACAAATTGTAGAAAATTTGCTTAGAGATAATTTTGCCCAATAACTACATTGCATCCTTCTATCAACTGACGCCGTTGCTTGAGAATTGGCGATATACCTGAATATACACAACGATATTTGTCTAAACAGTGTAGTCTGATTTTTTCAATTCACCTTGATGAAGAATGAGATAACAATAATAAATTGTTTATATTCGCTTTTGTGACAAAATGCTAGAAGTTTAGGAACTGTAGTTGTGTAAACTCACAGAAAACAAAGTTACAGGATTTAATATATTTATTATGTTCGATAATTTTTTAAATGATGACACTTGTAAGGCAAAAATCTCTTCAGTGTATCTGGCCACTTGTCATGACTCGTAGAAAAACCCTCTAATTATTGTATATTTGATAAAAATGGGGTTTTTAAAATCAAGATTTTTTTACTGCGTCTGACAAAGGGATATAAAACATTTTGTATTATTTTTTTTCATTGTCAAATGAGGCAGGTATGTCATGAACTTTTGCAACTTGAACTTTTTAACACCTATAAAGCTGATGAATAACACATCAAAGTTTTATTCGCGACTGTTAAAATTATGTAATCAGGATGACGAAAAATTTTGTAAGGTATTTTATTACTTATGAAAACTTAATTAGATATAAGCGGACTTTCAGTTGCAGAGCATGAACTTTACATAGATCTTACCAATAAGCAATTGTTGTGAATTTTGGACCTTACTGAAGACAGAATATTGGTAGAACTTCGAGGGACAATTTCAAATACACTTTCCTATGAAAAGCTTTGTTCAGCAAGACCGACTTAAGGAAACCACTAGTTCTAGGTGTCGAGCATATGTGGGGAACAACCGGCCCGCGGGCCGTATTCGGCCCGCTGTAAGATTTAATCCGGTCCGCGAGACATTGTGGTATTATTTCAAGTCTAATATCTATCGTCAAAAATTATGAACACTACTTTAAAATACACTACTTTTAAACGCGGTCCGCGAACGTATTTGCACATTAAAGTTTGGTCCACAACATGTCAAAGGTTGCCCATAGAGTAATATGCAGAGAGTTACGTGACTGCGAGGAAGTACGGTAGTTAACATTGCTCTGGGAGTACCAGGCGTAACACCCTTGTATTTAGCCTTATCTGATCAAGCACAGTTCTGATCGGGTGGATTTTTATTACACTTGCTTCTAGAAAAGAACACGTTAGAATTTTTGAAGCTACAAGGTAAACAAGCTTTTATGGAGGTACAAATCAGGAAGGTCAGGATGAAAGAGGGTTGTTTACGAAAATAAAGACATATGAAGCTGTCAGCGTCAACACCATAGACCAAGTGGATCTGATATCCGATGAAAAGATTTGAGTGACTAGATTGTATTTTCAAAAGTTGCATAATGACTGGAATAGTTGTCATTAAAGCCAATTTCAGCAGGCAATTGCAAAGAAGCCAAGAAACTTTTGTGTTAATAGAATGTATCTCGCATTATGTTGGTTTAAATAATTAGTTTTTCGAACTTTTTACGTTTTTATGTCTCCACTGAAATAAGGGAAATTTCGATTGTGAATATTTGTTTATTGTCTTACTGAAAGGGCACTTAATATTAATTTAAACAAGTGCGCTAAAACAAGACTTTCCAAATTCTTATAACTGCACAGAATGAATGCATTATACACTAGAATATAGTGCACATTAAAAAATATATGATTTTTGTAAGTACATATGTATTTTCAAGTTCGTGAAACTATCAAAAGATCTTTTCATTATTCATTATTTTGACAGGAAGTAATGTGCTTATGACATAATGTTTTATTGCAGTGTGTTCCACAGAACATAAGGAATAACGAGATTAGAATTATTATTTCGTTTTTTCTGGAAGTTGAGATTGGGGTCGCCATAAAACACATTCCGGGGCGACCTTTGTTAGTCTATTGTGGTCCTCGTTTCTCTCTGGAGTATTTGGCTCCTTTGCATATGCTTGTTGAGTTGGCTTTGATCATCACTTATAGATTCTATGTAATCTTGGCCCTCTTCCAAGAGCTTTTGCACTTTAACCTTAGAAACTTCGAATTACCTAGCCGATTGGATTGCCCCGTTAGACATCCACTTATTCTACCGTGTTAACCCTTCAATTTCATGTATCTTATTTTTCCAATTAGGAGGTTTATCCTATAGCTTTACAACCTCTCATGTTATTTTTATATGCTGTTTCTACGAGCAGTAAGGCAAATAATAGTCCATCCGGTCCGAGATCCGTTCGGCCGGGTAAGGCTAAATACAGAGGATTGTGCTTGGTGTTCCAATGGAACATTAATTACCGCACTTCTCCATTTTATTTTGGGTTTAGTTCGGATTACCCGGGAGTGCTCACACATTAGTTGTTAGTCCCTGAGAAGTACAAATGAAACAAGTTTGATATACAAATGCAAAATATTTACATATATGCCAATGGAGACGAATCGTGAAATATCATTTAAATAAATAACAAAGCAAATATGACAACGTTGTAAAACGTTTTCGCAGATTTGCTGGTAAAGACGTACGTAACTAATGTATACGAAGAAAGCCAAAATAGTTTCGTTCCCAGGAAAAACCATAGTTACGATTTTCTGCTGATCGACTATTTGGAAGAAGGCGGGATTATCACCGGGGTTTCGGGTTGCTGTCGTAAAATTCAATGACCTCCTACCTACCATGAATTAGAGTTTATTACTTTTTCTCAAACCTAAAGAAATGATTCGTTGAACAAATCGCATTATACTGAAATTGAAAAATTGGAGAATCGTTGTTACAAAATAAAAAAAAATCTTTTGTTTTCTTTATCACACCGAAAACATGTTGAATCCCAATTAGAAGAACAGGGTAATAAAGAAAATTAATATGTACTTACCACATTCCCATCGATTTGCGTGTCCTTGTTTGTTAAAATGGAATTTCTATACTTTTCTGTAATATCTACATTATTTAAAGTGTTTATACCAATATTTCCAAATACATAGAGATCTTTTTCAAAAATTTTACGGGCCAAAATTTTTTGAACACCTTCATCGGTAACAACATTATCCATATTTATGGAATTAAGAGTAGTAGTAAAAGTACTGCCTAAAAATAAAATATAATTGATAATAATTGAACAAATTTATGAATTCCTTTTGTTCTGCTTCACGCACGTTAAGATGACATCAATGATAATATTTCGAAGTCTTCGAACAGAAAATAAGAGCTATCTTACCACTAGTGTGAACATGATCAAAATAATATATTCCACTTAAGACTTGTTTCGTTGAAGAAACTTTTAAAATTCTGTTTTCGATAAATTCTGTAAAAAGTTTTCCGTTGACCTTTAATGGATTAAAATTATGAAGAACGTGTAATATGTCGAAAGATGTGTACGGTATAGGCTTCATATTTTGGAAGCTTACAATATCTTCTGGCCTTATATTCAAAATTTTGGAAGTCTATAAACAATACATTTTATATTATATGAATAGAATAGAATGAATACTTACATATAGTTCTAATGTTTCCAAGCCTTTTGCGAATGTTTCATGTCCCTCAATTAAGGCGCTGTGGATTTTATCTTTGCGTATAATGCTTCTATCAATTTTCTCAATCGATAATTTGTTTATTAATGGTACGTTTGTTTGTCCATAAACAGTAGCTCCAGCAACTGACAGTTTATTAAAGATTTTTATCCCAGTTATCAACTAAAACAAAAAAAGTGTAGTTCATTCAATAATTTGTATTGATATTGTATCAAGACATTACTCCATCTTCGTTATTTTTCAACAAGGCATCTTCGTATATTTCCTGTATATTAATATCATTTATGTGCTTTTTTGTGTAAACATTCTTGGCCGTAACTCGAGAAAGTGTTACCTACAATGATTTAGAGTTCACAAAAGAAAATATCTGGAATTAAAAGTTTTACCGGAGAAGATATTAAATTGTCTCTACCTATTGTAACTGCGTTCTCCAAAAGTAAATTTAAAATATTTTCTTCGTTCGCCACTGTCACATCTTTCATAACTTGTATTGAAGACCAATATCTAGTTGGTGGGTTTTGAATACTTTTTGTAACCAGTCGGATGTCACATGACAAATTTCCTGACAATGATCTTAAAAATTCTGTCGACTCCATAATTAACGTATTTCGTAATACTAATGTTTGACTATCTTTTTTTTTCGTGTCTATTATATCCTTCATGTCCAAATTGTTTATGTAATCACAAATTAATGAAGCTGTAATGTAAAATCGATCAGTATTTTCGCAAAGTGTACTTAATTCGGTCTAAATAATTTTCTTACGTGTTCGAATGATGTTAAAATATTGTTTTGCTGTTATTGATTGTCTAGAATGTCTATACATTAAGTTATTTGTTAACTCAGGCATGTCTACGTTGTTTATGAAATTAGTGTTTAAATTTTTAATATAGACATTATTTAAAAATTTCACATTGTTCATCATGACAGATTCATTCAAAACCTGTAAAAATGACAACATAAATAAAAAATATATTCAAGATTTGGCAAGTAAATAACGAAACTTTTTTCCACGTACAAGATGGCTACATTGATCTCGCGCAAGGTGTGTTACAAAGTGTATGCTAATTGTGTTTGCAATTTTCGAGATATAAATCTTTGAGATAATGTGAAATAAACCAACAAATCAATACTAACTTTCTCGGAAAATTGTACGAAAAACGGATTGAAATTTTATGAAATTGAAAACTCATCCATTGCGAAGCAAATTTGTCGGAGGTGCATGTTGTGAACGGGCGGATCGAAAATAGATGACAATCTGTTGATTGTCAATCACGAAAACAATCAACTCTGCATCTTATTTCGAAGTTTCGAAGTTTTTATGAGCCAAGATGACCGTTTGCCCAAAATTAATTAAGAATGGATGGTCACTTTCTACGTTGATTATTTGTGAGTTGTGCTACGAAAGAAGTGTTTTCCTTCTCTTGTACAGTCCTGACTTCGCCTTTTGGGTCTTCTTCCTTTTTCCTAAGATGAGGGATCAGATCAATGCGATCCGTTTTGAATAAGGTAAAGGGCATCAAAATGATCGTAATATATGTTCTTAAGAAGATAATTACGGAAGAGTTTTGTGATTGTTTTTTTTGACGTGGGAATATCATTGGAAGCATCGTGTACGAATTAGGAGGCAGTTATTGTGAAGACATATAATCTGAATTTAATTACATTGTTTGCAAATAAGAAGTCTCGTTATTTAGTTGTCGAACCTCATATATTACCCACATAAAACTTGGAAGTACTATAGTAATATGTATATCTCACAATTTTAAAGTATTTACTAACAACCTTTTTTTTGCTTACAAACCTATGTTAAATTAATCTTATAGACTACAGTTCTAACACAGATTACAATATATTGAGAATTAAAATTATTTACAAGTCTCTTTTAATAATTCGACATTTTCATACTTCGATTATAGCTTTTTTAGTCTTCTTTTCGTTCAATTAATATATTACTTTTGGAATTATAAATGATAGATTTCGTTTTGTTGTTAAAATAAGCCTGTCTTCATTATTTTTTGCAGCTCTTGGTCGTTCACCTTGTTGCGAATCTGTTTCTTGTATACGTTGTACAAAGGGTACTAGGAAAGTTTTGCAATACAGCTTTGTTTATTTCATTTTTTCAAAGTAATTTCCTCTACGCTCAATACACCTCTCCATCCTCCGAAACCAATCTTTAAACCTGTTCTGCCAAGTTTCACTAGGGAGTAAAGCGCACTATCCTAAGCCCGCAGAAGGTCCTCATCACTGGAAAACCGCCTCCCTTTGAGCTTCATTTTCACATGTGGAAGCAGTGCAAAGTCGCAGGGAGCAAGATCTGGACTGTAGGGAGAGTGCTCGAGAAGTTTCAATCCTGTTGTGGTCAAATATTCGGTGCAGGCTTTGGTGCGGTGAGCTGGAGCATTATCGTGATGGAGAAACCAGGTGTCCATTCTTGACTTTGGTCGCAGGTTCTTCATAGATCCAATAACTTTAGGCAGGCACTGTTCAGTATACCACATAGCTGTGACTGTCTTCTGTGTGTCAAAAACGACACGTTCCACAATTCCACTCGATTTGAAAAATACAGCTATAATTTTCTTCTTTACAGATCAGGATTTTCTGACAACTACGGGTGTGTCATCACCAAAGACCCAAACTTTGTTTTGAGCTTTGGTTGGCATATCGTAATAGTACAGCTAAGTCTCGTCACCTGTTACGATGTTGCTCACATACCGAGATTAGCCCTTATTAAACTTTTTTAGCATCTCCCGGCACCAGGTCACATGTTGTGTCATCTGCTCTTCTGTCAGTCGATGCGGCACCTAGAGAGAACAAGGTTTCTTCACATGCAAATGATCATGCAAAATCGAACGAATTGCTGGTGCATTTAGACTTGAAGTACCCTCTATCTGTTGGTAGGTCACTCGCCTGTCCTCGCCAAGCATTTTCCTCACAGTAGTAACGTTTTCCTCTGTAACTGACGTTCGTGGATTTCCCGGCCACTCAGCATCCTCCACAGTTAAATTTCCCTTTTGGAATTCTCTATACCACCTGAATATCGTTGTGCGATGTGTACAGAGTCATTTCTTCGAAGCACTGGTCTATGTTTAAACCACGCACGAAATTATAACGCAAAACTGCCCTTATCTCATTTCGTGACCACGATGCCATCGCAAGCACTTTACATATTCACTGCTAATGAATAACTGAGCCCATCGACATGACGCGCCGGCTACTATGCACGTATGAACATGTCTCAACATGCAGCAACAAGCAGCTTCCTACGATTCATTGTTGCGTCATGTTGCAAAACTTTCCTAGTACCCTTTGTATGAATGAACATTTTCTCAATTTTCTCAACAAGGAGATGAAGTGCTGCAAGTTAATGTTTTAACATCCTCAAAGTTACCAATCAGTGTTAACAGGACTTAATTTTATCAATTGTATGTATATTCTACTTCAATCGTGTTTCTTATATATTGTGCTTATTAGAACACTTCTGCATACGGCAATTTTAATAGCATCATATTAGATGCTTATCGTTGTTGTAGACGGATTGTCAATCAATGAACTTATAATAAATAACCATCTCCATGTAAAGTTGTTATTCGTGAACAGTAAATTACTTTTTACTATTGCGTATAGAAAATAGCAGAATTCTTTTGTATAAATGATCTTATGACACGATACTGTTGTAAGCTAGAAATAAAAAGTTGTAAAACAACAATTACGGTACAAGTCCACCTACTAACACCTAACAACTAATAGTACATTTTTATTAAGTACTCGGAACTTTATATTTATATGAAATAGTATTTTCCCAGGTATTACCTTGCGTATTATTTCAGTCATAAATCAACCTTTTCCATGCGATATTCTGACATGTCAATCGTTATACTCTCGTACCTGTTCCGATTCAACGCGGCTTATTTTTGCAATACAATTCTTCTGCCATGACCAACGGACAGAACACTATAGAATGCCCATTCTTTGACAAATCGTGGAATTATTTTGTATATCTCTGAGATAAGTCAAAAAGCACTTTTAACGCGCGAAACTTTAGCACCACTCCATCAAATATGTATATGGGCGGGCCCTCGTGTAGAATCAATTGATACGAGTTAATGCATGCTATCGAATCAGTCTATTCGCTTTTGTCGAACAGACATGACTATCCAGCGTTCATGAGTACAGCTTTCGCATTTTCTAGGCATTCGCTTCAGCACTGATGGATCGCGTAACCTTCTTTGCCTTGTCCCCGCTTTAAATTTCTCTCTTCGAGAATTAATCGGTATATATACGTATGTATATCTCCAGGTTTCAATGAGATCGTACTCGTCAGCTTCTGGATTTGGTTTGTTGCGAGAGCTGGAGATCAATCTCCAGTTCTTGGGTTGGTAAGCATATAAGTTTCAGCTGGACATTGTCTTCATAAAAATTTTCGAAAACTCATAGGATTTTGGGTAGAGTGATGACTTTTCCTTCGGAATATTTATTTCTTTGCATCTTCCTCTAGTATCGTACTGTGTTTTTAATAAGTTATTGGATTATTAATTTCTTCCCTATAAGATGGTCTGTCTTCGCAGTTTGTTCATTATGGCATTTTCCTTGACAACTAGCAATATTATAATCATTACGCCCTCCTGTATATTTTAAATATAAGTATTCACCTCTGCTTATGTTTCTTTTAGATTTAGCCCTTCTTAGTATAACAGATACATCTACTCAAATTTCCTCCACTGTGTTTTTCTCTAAATTTTGGATTATTAATTCAACATCACAAACAGTGTTTTTAATTGGAGTATGTGCAGGTACAACAACGAAGTTGGATACCTTTACTAGAATGGCTGTAGCTTCTGTGCTCGGAGTTTGTCCGAAAGACTCTGTCTCTTAGTTGCAGGTGTTCTATTATTATTTCTTACGTTTCCATTTTCATGGAAACCGTTTTTCCATAGACAAGTGTTAATTGCAACGCAATCTACGAAATGGTTAGTTCAGTCAAAATAGGGGACGCATCCATTGGTTGCAGAACGACTTGCTTCTTGCCGATCAACATATCCTAAATCGCAGTCAGAATTCCTATCCCACTGAAACAATTCGATTACCAAAAGCATGTAGCGCCAAATGAAAGAGAGGAAGGTGTAGGTACACATAATGAGTAGTGTATCTGAGCTTCAACTGTTCTTGAGAGAACGATTGATATGTTTGTAGAAACGTCGCAACGAAAGAGGAAAAATATATGGGATATTACCTGAGAAATCACTATTCTATTTTATACAATTGCGAGAATATTGGATTATATATATATGTATGTATATATTTGAATTTCTTACTTTTTTTGCGATTACATTGAAGTTGATACCATTCAGTCGTTGCAAATCAATTATATCGAGTATGGAAGTGTCACCTATAATTTCCACACAATTTAATGTTTTAATAGTATATAAGTTGTCCATATTTAGTATATACTTATTTATATTTTCTCTATTCAGTGTTTTTACTTCCAAAGATTTTACTGAAAAGAAAATATATGAAGAGGGATTACTTTTAAGTACATCTTTTGAATTTTAAAATTATACTTTCTAAACTATTCTGAGCGCATAGTATAGATGACGGAAATTAATAAAGGATATCGTCTAGACATGACTATAAGATAGTATACGACGAAAGTAAAATAGATTCTGTCGAAATTAGGTATGAAATATATATTTTGGAATGTACAGTTTTATTCACGTTAAACTCTGGGATTTTAATTTCTCAACGGTTCTCGACTAGTGTGCGAGTACGAGAATTAGCACTCCGGAGTAATAACTAAGATGTACGACAACATACCGAGAGTTACGTGGTCGCAGAAAGTGTTGTAGGTAACGTTCTTCTGGGGACATCGGGCGCGACTGTCTTGTATTTCACCGTATCCTGTTAAGTGGGGCCCTAATCCGGAAGGGTGTTTCTTCACATGTTATTCTTGAGAACAGCAGGAGAGAAGAAGAAAATAATATGTGAGAGGCTGTAAAGTTTCTTCTTCTTAGGAAAAATAAATCAAGAAGGCAAGAATGAACCAGAGCTGTCTACATAAAAAAAGATATATAAAGTTGTGAGGATCGATAACGTAGAGGAAGTGGACCTGATGTCCGAAGGTATATCTGATTAGTTAGGTGACCTGCAATTTCTAAGGCTAAGTGGAAAAACTAGTGTCGGCGTAAGATTATATATTTGCATACGCCTTCAATGGGCGTATGCAAAGAAGTCAAGAGACTTCAAAGAGGTATAAAGACCACAATAGATCTGGAAAGGTGGCAGCGTAATAGGTTCTATGGCCATCTGAAATAAATAATATCTATCTCTGGGATATTAAGAAAAAATGCAACAGTTACAAAATTGAAGACAAAATATTTAAGCATATATAGAATCAAAATTTTTCGTTTGGGAAAAGTCTCGCAAAATATAATTACTGAAAGTAGAAACTTGGTAGTCAAAATAGGTATAGGGAACTTTAAATATTATCAAGATTTTTTTTAACTAAAAAGTTAACGTTGATACAAACCTGTAATATTTTCCATTGTAAATATATCTAGCTTTACTGGAGTATGAGTTGACATTACTTTATGATAAATTGTGTTCAGTTCTATGCCATTTAAGTAATAAATATAGCTTCCTTCTACTTTTAAATCGCCTTTAATAACTAGGTGTTCGAATGCCTTTTCACCTATAAAATTTGCAAAATTGTTTATATAATTTAATATATTTGATGTTATTGCTTTAATTGGATTTAAAAATGTTATTTAGTAATTAGCAAAATCAACCTGTCCGAACTAATCAACAATTTTAAGAATAAATGTTTATATATTTAGAGAGACTAGAGCGAATAGTGTGAATTCGCACACTATTCTATCTGTTTTCAGTTAATTATCTTTATATTGTATATATAATAGCTACGGAAAATTTCAATAAGCAATTGTAAACAGTTTAATTCATTTGAAATTTATGTTGACTTTATTTTTCTATATTTCTATAGTGATTGTACCCGAAGATAAAACAATTTTTCCCTGGTATAGCTATATGGTTGTTGTAATAACTTTGGTCTTCATACTTCCATCATCTTTAGGGTCTGATATCAGGTTAATGTTCTTGGTATTTTTTCTCTTAATATACATATATTGAAGTTTAAATTCTTTCCAGTAGTGCTAAGTTTGTAGCCGTTTTCTCCTGAGGAAAATTTTTATATTCTGTACACCAGACTTACACAAACGAATATCTACACGATGCTCCCCATCATCATTCGAAACAAAAGCGGGCTCTCTTCAGTAAAATAATGTATATAGTAATAATGATTAGCGATTTCGAGTATTTAGAAGAAACTTAAGATCTAAGAAGTACCTGAGGAACAACCCAACCCTTCTGTCTACAGTGCGTTTTTGGTTTCTCCGAAAAAAATGTGAAGAGTATTAAGAAAAAGGGATGTACAAACAAGATTCAATGTATCAACGATGATGTAACATGTCTTCTTCGGAACTAAGAGCAAACTATTCGGAAGAGAAGAGGTTGAGGGGGTGAACGGATTAATTTTGAAGTGTCGAAAATTGAACAGACAGGAAAAACTATTGACAGAGCATAAATATGACATATGACACATAAAGAGGAAGTATCCGGTAGTTGACGATTGCAGAATATGTGCATATGAACTGTAGATTTCAAATGAGTGAAAATATTTGTTTTTACGAAAAATTATCATTGGAGAATCACTACAGAAGGCATTGAGATATAGAAACATTAAAATTTGAAGAGAACTTTCCATGACGAATGAAAGAATAATATTGCACACTGCCGAAAGAATGATGAAGATGCTGAAGAAGAAAAATTGGAAGAAGATTATATTATTGTGACGGTAGCTGTGAAATGGTTGAAAAGCAATTTGAGGAGTCAATGATATTTCAACAGTAAGACGGTTTGCAGTTGATTAGGTTGACAGCCTAACTTGTTGGTAAGAAAAATAATATTTAACTGTAAGACAATGGATTTATTTCAAGATACAATATATGTATCTATCATACCCTCTATTGTAGTATGGCATATGATTGTCAGTAACTAATTCGTAACTTTTAGAAGAAAATTTCTATTTTGGGAATATTCACGTTGCCAACATATGTACATAGGAGATGCGTATGCCTTAGTAGTATCACCTTTTTTTTAGTGGAACAAATGATTGCCAACCTAATATTTGCATACATTCATATGTAGCAACTAGGATGCGTATGCTTTAACGTGTCACCCCTTTTTTTTTAGCGGAACAAATGATTGCCAACCTAATACTTGCATACTTTCATATGTAGCAATTGGATGCAATTAGCATTTTTTCGTTTTTTCCTTTAATAATTAAACGTCATATTTAACACTTTCAGTTTCACGTAAAGCGATATTATAGTCAGACTCCTTATAGTAGAAATACAAATTTGAGTATTCATATCTATCGTTTAAAAATAATAATATAAAATAGCTGTAAAAATAAGTGAACATACCTGAAATTTCTTCATTGTGTATAGTTGCAGCTTCAGTGGTTTTTATGCCGTCCAAATAATGAATTCTAGCTACATTTACAGTTAAGTTGCCAGTAAAACTTTTTTGACCAAATATATCATACCTAAAAATTAGAATTTTATGAGAAACTCAAAATATAAAATTATTTTTTCGCTTACTCTCCAGTTAACTTAACGAATGTGTCGTTTAATTCTAATAAGATAGGGAAATGTTCCTGAGTATAGTTAAGTGTAACATTACCCATGATCGTTATGTTTTCAAAATGATAAATAGTTGGTAATTTGCTCTTTAAATCATTACGCATGTAATTGACAACATCTACGCCATTAAGAGAATTTGTTAAAAGATTTGGTGTAGTTATACCTTTCAAAATTTTGACATGGACTGGTACAATTTGATCCGTATGTTTCAACCAGTATTTATTCAAGGAATTCTTCATATTGAATTCTTTTTCGTCTAATATAAAATTAGCATTGGGTTGAAAATATAAATTCTCTATTCGTACATTGCCTATAATTTTAACCTTTTTATATATCTGATGTAAACGCTGTTTCTGGTTGTCACGAAAGTCATCGCTAAATAAACCGCTATCAACTGTTGTGCTATTGTAATGCATGTTATTCAAAACTAACATTTTATCAATTGTAACAGGACCTAAAAGTATAAATAAATGAGCTGCTATATTTCAAGAATAGAAATAATATTTATTGCTCAACAGTAAACACCAATTATAAGACAAATATGTAAAGTTTAGATTGAAATCATACTTAATTATAAATTTAAACCTAAACTAATACACGTACATACATTTCTCAGTTTTATTTAATGCAAAATGCGTTCATTTAGCTAACATTTTTAAATACCTATTAGCAATACTTCGAGTATTGTTACTAAACATTTAAAAAATATTAAAGTAAGAGATTACTTCAAGAACTAACACTTTTGAGTCAAATTAAAGACTATTTTGTTATTTTAACATATAAAGGGTACTAGGAAAGTTTCGCAATATGACGCAACAATGAATCGTAGGAAGCTGCTTGTTGCTGCATGTTGAGACATGTTCATACGTGCATAGTAGCTGCCGCGCCATGTCGATGGGCTCAATTATTCATTAGCAGCGAGAGTGTAAAGTGCTTGCGATGGCATTGTGGTCACGAAATGAGATACGGGCAGTTTTGCGTTATATTGTAATTTCGTGCGTGGTTTAAACACAGACCAGTGCTTCGAAGAAATGACTCTTGCACTAGATGATGTTTGTTCACATTGCACAACGATATTCAGGTGGTATAAATGATTCTAAAGGCGAAATTTATCTATGGAGGATGCTGAGAGGTCGGGAAGGCCACGAATGTCAGTTATGGAGGAAAACGTTACTACTGTGAGGAAAATGCTTGGCGAGGACAGGCGAATGACCTACCAACAGATAGAGGGTACCTCAGGCCTAAATGCACCAGTAATTCGTTCGATTCTGCATGATAATTTGCACGTGAAAAAACTTTGTTCTCTCTGGGTGTCGCATCGACTGACTGAAGAGTAGATGACACGACGTGTGACTTGGTGCCCTGAGATGCTAAAAAAGTTTAATAACGGACAATCTCGGTGTGTGAACAACATCGCGACAGGTGACGAAACTTGGCTGTACTATTACGATGTGCCGACCAAATCTCAAAACAAAGTTTGGGTCTTTGATGATGAGGACACGCCCGTAGTTGTCACAAAATCCCGATTTGTAAAGAAGAAAACGATAGCTGTATTTTTGAAATCGAGTGAAATTGTGGAAGGCATCGTTTTGGACACACAGAAGACAGTCACAGCTATGTGGTATACTGAACAGTGCCTGCCTAAGGTCATTGGATCTATGAAGAACCTGCGGTCAAAGTCAAGAATGGACACCTGGTTCCTCCATCACGATAATGCTCCAGCTCACCGTGCCAAAGTCTGCACCGAATATTTGACTACGACAGGATTGAAACTTCTCGAGCGCTCTCCCTAGAGTCCAGATCTTGCTCCCTGGGACTTTGCACTGTTCCCGCATGTGAAAATGAAGCTAAAAGGGAGGCGGTTTTCCAGTGATGAGGACCTTCTGCGGGCTTGGGACAACGAGTGTGCTTTACTCCCTAGTGAAACTTGGCAGAACTGGTTTAAAGATTGGTTTCTGAGGATGGAGAGGTGTATTGAGTCTAGAGGAAATTACTTTGAAAAAATTAAATAAACAAAGCTGTATTGCAAAACTTTCCTAGTACCCTTCGTACTTGTGTCTTGAATAAAAGCAGTTTGGTGATTGGTGAAATAATGTTTACTATTGGGTTATAGAAAACTCCCATATTTCTCATGAAGCTCGACACCAAAAACGTTTTGCGTTCAATTTGGACCTATTGCATCTAATAGCAATTTAACGAGCGATCTGTGTTTGAATTTATTTAAGGTGAAGTAGATCTTCTAGACGATATTCCACTCAAACTAACCGCGAACATAGGGCAATAGGATGGGACACTAGTACGTAATGCACACGTTATTAGGAATTGCTTAAATAATAGATTTGGTAATTGGTGGATTTCTGATCGGTGTCACATTTTATGGCACGCACGTTCTGCAGACTTACCTCAATGGATTTTTCATTTAGAATTATTTAAAAAAATAAGGTGTACAAAACAATACAGTAATGGAAGAACTTCAAGCTTGTGTTTTAAGGAAATTCCTTCAGAAAAATGGACTTGTTTTTCAAAAGTTTATTAATTTGGCATTAAGTTCAATATCAATAAGAATGGACGACAATTTGAGTATTTGGTGTAATTTGTTTTGGTGACGTATTTTACCATAGAAAATAATCATGCACGATTACCATTTTACTTACTTTTTAGTCATTTTTCTATTGTGTTTCCGGGATTAGGTTGTGTAAAACAAAAAATAAATGAATTATTTTAACGATATGATTATGGTACTGTAAATACTATACATTTAATATATTAACGGGTCTTTCATTAAGCGCTTTCTATCTTTAAATTTAAATAAAATAAAGTGTGTGTGAGATACCATCGAAATTTTTTATTCGTTTGAAAGGTCTATCGATGCCATTATGTATGGAATATAACACCGTGCAAATGTCCGCCGCGGCTTCCCTGGGTGGCGCGCATCCGAAATGTCCAATTTTCCATGACTCTGGCGCATGAATCATGCTGAATTTGACCGATGGCATGGGTTATGTTGGCTTTGAGGGCCGCTGTGGTTTATGGTTTACTCGCATGGACCTGCGACTTAAGAAAACCCCGCAAGAAAAAGTGTAGCGGGGCTAAATCGCACGATTTCAGTGGCCAGTTCACATCACCTCTCCCAGAATGTCCAATATGGCATGAGTTGTGGAGCACGTAGCGCCGTCTTGTTGAAACCACATGTCGTTGGTGTTCATATCATCCAATTCAAACCAAAAGAAGTTGGTAATCACCGACCTATAGTGCTCGCTGTTGATGGTGATGGTCTGGCCAACGTGGTTCTCAAAGAAATACATACATACCGATGACGGCGCCAGCCCAAAATTTACATCAAACAGTGACTTTTTCGAGATGCATTGGATGCTCTTTTTTGTTTATTGACGTACCCATTCATCCAGAAATGGGCTTCATCGCTGAAGACGATTTTTTGACGTCGTTGTCTATGGTCGTTTACCTTCAGCTCATGGGTCAGTTGAATTTTGTACGCATGGAACGTTGCCCGAACAGAACATCCATTTTGATAAAACAATTTTGCATTTGCATGTGTTGTTGAACGCTATATTCGCCCTTGGTGATTTGGCAGAGCAGACTGAATAAATGACAGTCAATTCGACAAATGTAGGTTCAACAATATAGCCGCTATCAACTGTCAAAGTTCGGAAGTCCCTATTGGAAGACCTGTTATATGGAAAATTATGCTTTTTCTGATACAGAAAAAACTACCTACAATTTGTATTTAAAACAATAAGGTTTGTATAAAATCTCGAAACGCGTTAAAGATACATTGGTTTAAATACCTTTGAGTTTTGCATAAAAATACTCGTATACCTTGATAGTGTTAAAATACTATGATATTTCGGTGTCTTACATGAGATAGGCTAGACGACGAAATTTAAATTGTCGGTTTTTATATTATTCCTAGGGCGCAGGGATTGTTTATTTTTTTTTGTTTAAAATAATAGGCCATGACGTCACGCATGTTTTATCTAACTATTTATCTCTTATTGATAAGTACACTATCTGTGAACTGTCCGTATAATTAGATATTGAAGTCGATTTGGATATATAGTTGCTGGAAATTTAAAAGTTTCTTTCTTATTTGCAAAAATAACACTTACTAACGGTTACATTGTAAATTTTACATATATCGTAAGGAATATACAGTAGGGGTCCACATCCACGAGGATTTGATCTCGCCGTTTTTCGCGGATACCTGAAATCGCGGACAGTAACGGACGGGTATGTGTTTGAAAAATGAAGCCAAATTAACACAGAAAAGAATGTGCTATATGTAAGTTTAATTAAAATAATAGTGATATAATTATTCCTATGCTGTTAAACAAATAAAATTTAAATAATAATTATACAACAGTGCATACACAACAAGCTTTTTGGTTTTAGAACATGTATACCAGCCGGTACACCTGGTATAAAGTCATTACCGATATTTTTCGTAAAAAAACTACATCATTTTCAAGAAAATGGAAAAATTTATTTATTCAAAGTATTGGCAATTTGATTCTAGACATCTTGCCCATCTTTCAGGCAATTTGTGGATGCTATTCCAAAAAAATTGTTTGTCCTTTGAGCAAAACCATTCATCGAGCCATTTTCTAACTTCTTCGAAATTGGCAGAGTGCTGTTCTGCAAACGCGTATCCCATTGATGCGAAAAGGTGATAGTTAGACGGGGCAATGTCTGGAGAGTACGGTGGGTGCGATATTATGTCCCATCCAAGTGCTTTCAATGCTTCCTTGACCAGTTTTGCTGTACGAGACGCGTTATTGTGCTGTAAAATCATTTTACCGTGTCTTCGGGTCCATTCTGGACGTTTTTCTATCAATGCTTGGTTCAAATTGTTAATTTGTTGTCGGTAGTGATCAGTATTAACTGTTTCACCAGCTTTCAACAGTTCGTAATACACCACACCACACCACTCTGGTCCCACTGAATACAAAGCATTATCTTGCGTCCCAAACGATTTGACCTCGGAGTCGATGGGTCGGCTTCGCAGGTAATAACCATGATTTTTCGTGTTTATAGTTTTCGAAATAAATTCATTTTTCATCACCCGTCACTATTCGATGCAGAAATGACTACCGATCATACCTTTGAAGCAGCATTTCACAGATGATCTTTTCGAATGACATTTGCATCTTTTGGATTCGTCCCATTGCTCGTAATCGGTCGCTAATCGTTTCTTGGGCCACATTTAACGCTTCTGCCAATATTTTTTTGATTTTGTTTTTGGTATTCATCCAATAACTCCTGCTTTTGGTCTACCAGAACATTCTTTTTCTTGCACATCGAAATAACCATTTTTGCACTTTTTACAATATAATTTTTGATTTTTCACTAATATTGGTGTTTAGAAGTCACGTTTTTTTTGGTTTAGAAGTCATTTTAAAATATTTTACAATTTTCTTGCTTGTAGTTAAACGAATTTATTAAACATGATAACAGACAAGCACTATCTTCTCCGGTAATTCTAATAAATCTGAAGAAAATTAGCAAAGGCATTTGTACATAAACACACATGACAGCAAGTTCTAACTTGTACGTGAGCGGGCGATTGATAGGATGCGCGCTATCGAATCGCGAATAAGTGAAACCGCGACTGTACTCATTTTAATTTAAAAAATTATTACCTGTAGTCTTTCTTTCTTCATCTAAAGTCGTGACAAGATCGGTTCCAAAATTTATTCCATTAATATCAGAACAATTGAAACGTTTCGTATGCATATTTATAAAATTCATTTTCGAATTTATAATTTGATCTGTTTGTGTTGTTAAAAAGTCCTTAACAAACATTTCATTTACTGTTTCCGTGTTCAAGTTTTTGACTATTATATTCTTCATTGTTAAATTGCCTAAAATACATATATAACTTATCATTTAAGAGTTTTCATACTGATTACAAATTTAATTAAGTGCACCTCTAATAATATTGTCTTCTCCAATTTTAAATATTGAATTTTGAAATGTATCCCAATGCAAGTTATTTATAGTTTGGACGTCCAAATTTTTGATATTAACTAGCGAATTAAATTCATATCTGCTATTTATATCGGCGAAGAATTTTATAATGTCAGATGCGTTTTTCTGTAAAAGAAAATTACAATACAATAGAGTGACCACGGAGACATAAATTATTAATTGTACTAACATCATTTAAATGCTTGATTTCCAAAGTATCTGTAATAAATTTGTTGAATGTTTTTGTTCCATTTATAGTTGTAGGGTTGTCTTTGAAATATAAAGTATTAAGAGGAATATCATTAATAACATCAGTATACAAATCAGTAACTCGTAAAGAAATGAAATTTGACTGGTACCTCTAGCTTTAGATTCTTATTCAAAAATAGAGCCTCTAAAATTGTTGAAATAAATAGAATAGATTGTGATAATATTTAAAATAGAAAATACTTTCGAAAATGTTTCCTTTAGGTAACTCTAATTCATTTGTAAATATCTGCTTGGCTTTAATGTTACCCTGTATAACTTGTTCAGTATTATAAGATAACCAATGATCTGGTGTCCATTTTTTGGAATTTATTGTTTCGATAGTAATATGCGTAGCTTTCAATTTTGCTGCCTCAAGATTACCTAGTAATGTTACTCTGTTCTTAAATACCTGAAGGTAAATTATAATTATATATTTCTTTTACATTAATGCTTGTACTCGTACCGCATCACTTTTATTGAACAAGTACAATATTTTTGGTTCAATATCGTCTAGAATATCCATAATTTTTATATATGTACCGTGTAAATTCTGAAACATTGGACATGTGAGTAAGTATATATGTATATATGCAAATATTCAAGGGGTGGGCAACTAATTAATTTGACGAATTTCATTGATAGATGATTTTAATTAAATTTGTAGGTATATTTATTTGTTAAAATTTGACGACAAAAAAACTGTATTTATGAATTTCAAATGATCTTAACCCGTTTGCCACATGGGTCCATCCAAATCTTTTTCGATTTCAATTATATTTTAAATATACTTCTAATTGAGCTAACGACTTGAAACTTCGTGACTTTTCCTAAAATTTTATTAACTATCATCATAAATTGGGAGGATACATTTCATGGGAGTTGATAATTAGGCAGTCTTGGTATACACATTACTTTCGTACCTCATGTGGTCAGCCCAGACCCTTATGTATTTTATGTGGAAATGTATGAAATACGAGGGTAAGTATCCGGCCTGACTTAGAGATGGCGCTAGTTGTTTGAAAAATATCACTGTATTAGAAAGTATACAATCTATAAAGTATATGTTTCAAGTTTGAAGACGCCACGTTGTTCAGTATTTGTTTGTCAGCCATCAATAGTGAACGTTTTCAGTGGATTTGTAAAAATGGAGAAAATTGGTCATCGTTACGTGATGCAATACTTTTATTTGAAAGGTCTCAGCCCAACCGTTATAAAAGCTGAACTGGATTCTACTCTGGGTGAGTCTGCTCCTTCGTTTACAACAGTGAAATATTGGAGAGCAGAGTTTAAACGAACTGCCAAGACGAGCATTGCAGTGGTCGACCAAATAAGGTGACGGCTCCAGAAATGGTGAAGAAAATCCACAAAGCGGTACTGGATGGTCGTCGACTGAAAGTGCGCGAGCTAGCAGACATAGCAGGTATTTCAAAAAGTGCGATACATCGCACATTATCTAAAAATTTGGACATGGGAAAGTTGTGTGCAAGATGGGTGCCGCGTTTGCTCACACTCGAGCAAAAACAGTGTCGTGAAGATGTTTCAATTGAGTGTTTAGCGAAGTTTCACAGCAACAAAGCAGAATTTTTGCGCTGTTTAATAACCATGGATGAAACATGAGTCCATCACTTCACAGCCGAGACAAAAGAACAATCAAAACAATGGACTCAAAAGGGGGAACCGGCTCTAAAGAAGGCGAAGACTGTTTCATCTGCAGGCAAGGTCATGACATCGGTTTTTTGGGATACGCGTGAAATAATTTTCAGTGACTATCTTGAAAAAGTAAAAACTATCAACGGCGAGTATTATGCGAACTTATTGCATCATTCGAGCGTTCGAGCATTTAGCTAAGAAGAAAGTGTTGTTTCATCCAGACAATGCACCAGCTCACAAATCCGTTATTGTAATGGCCAAAATGAATGAATTAAAATTTGAATTGCTACCTCATGCACCCTATTCGCCAGATTTAGCCCTCTCGGATTATTTTCTGTTCCCAAACTTATTTTCTGTTCCCAAAACAAAAAATGGCTCAATGATCAAAGATTTTCCAACGATGAACTTATTAAACATCGCTGGGAAAAGTGTATAGAGCTGAAAGGAAATTATGTTGAAAAATGAATATATTTCTTTCCAAAATTTTTGTGTTTTCTTTGTTGGATCGGGCGGGTACTTCTGGGACCATCCTCGTATATTCAATGTAAACATTTCACCTCGTTTCCTTTTTACTTTCTCTTGGTAATTTTCTATTCAGACTGCCTATTATATTCTCTTAGCATTGTGTCCACATATAGGGGTAAGTATTCATACGCGCAAACTTATAGGTAACATGTTCGTTCATGTTTTACCGCGTTATTCTTATTCTATTCTATTCATTGGTGACAGCATCCTACAAAGCTTGAATTCTACAAAGTAATAAAATCGATATTGATTGCACGGATCAAATGGTTACCCGTTTCGCTATCTAAATCATTAGTTCTTCCAAATATTGAAAATCAAATGAACACCGTTCACATTGTCAAATAATTTACTACTCGTTCTTCGATTGAATCGTTTTTCGACACATCAATAACTGTAAGTATTCAAGTTCAATTGAAATTACATTTGCCGTTTGTTTCAATTCCACTTCCATTTCATCTTCACTTCCATTTCGACTGCGCCGCATTTCATTTAATGCGTTTTCATGAAAACATGCATTTCAATTGTTTTCGTTTCGTTGCTCAAATTCGGATTCCAGCACAAGTATTTAAAAAGAAGAAGAAGAAGAGTGGTTGTAACAAGGAAGTGACAAAACGTGCAAACAAGTGATAATACGCGCTGTAAAACTCGTTTCTTTAGGGCAAAATGTTCAGACTCTGTATACCAACAACAATTCAATTTGTTTTAATTGCATGAGAATCAATAAGAGAATTCGTATCGTATTTTATCATAAAGTCCCATTTATAATGATAATATACTTCGATATAAGACACAAAAATAAACGAAAAAAATTACTTTTAACATTAAAAAAAAACGTTTTTATTTTTTTTCGTGAGCAGGTAATTTAACATATGCCAAAGTTACTGAGAACCTGGGAAAATGAAAATATATACCTGCATGGTATATGGATACGATGCACACTAAAAACGCAATAAGAATCTGGCTAGACCTCATGAGGCACGAATGTGATAATCCGAACATGTGTCAAACGAAGGGTTAAAGAAATTCACTAAACACAATATATTAATATCTACGTTAACTCAGAAGATCGTGGTGAGTCTCTACAAACGATAACTAAAGCTAATATTTATCAAAAGGAGGTTATGTCAGTTTGATGGGAAATTTGGCCATACAATCAAATCAGATATATACATTTAAAAACTAACCAAATATAATAATGAAATTGAAGAAAATAATAAGATTTGTAGAAACGTTATATTGCCTTCCTTCATGACTTTGCGAGACCATACATTGGTCACTTAGTGAAAATTATTGGAGCTCAGTTAGAATGCGTTGCGCTATGCACCATATAGCTGTGAGCTGACATCATCAGATTATCATTTATTATTTTCTTCGGAAAATTTCTTGAGTGGTAAAAGTTTCAATAATAACGATGTCTAATTGCACTTTGTTCAGCTTTTGCCGACAAAAACTAGAAGTTGGTCTGACTTGAATATGGGGTTAGGAAAGGCGCATTTGTC
This sequence comes from Dermolepida albohirtum, assembly GCA_031893035.1. Classification (NCBI taxonomy): domain Eukaryota; kingdom Metazoa; phylum Arthropoda; class Insecta; order Coleoptera; family Scarabaeidae; genus Dermolepida; species Dermolepida albohirtum. Next base: position 59,157 of record JAVIWB010006572.1, on the reverse strand, counting down.
AACAGTGGTGAAAGACATACTTAAGATTTAACATTGCATATGAATGGTGAAGTAGTTCCAGAATGTACTTGTATAGAGAGTAGAAAGGAATTCTTTGCGCTTATTTGTAAGCATAAAAGGTAAGGTCATTTCGTTCTATATGACTAAATACGATCGGTATGATACAATATGTAATGTACTCGCTCTAACATATTTTGTATATCCAATGCGTCCTGAATTAATTATCAGTACGCTATATATATATATATATATACACCGTGCTTTCATATTAAAATGCTACAAACACCGTATCATATTATATTCGGGTCTAGATACCGAATGCCAATCAGAATGTAAAGTGGTGGGGCGCGAGTCAGTCGAATCACAACAACGACTGACTACAGATTACAGATTAAGTAGTTGTTCGTGGTACTTGGCGGAAGGTCTATCACTGACTGTCCAAATTGTTTAAATTAATAAATTATAATTACTTTTAACAGTACAATTAGGTATTTTTACAATAAGTTTCGCATTGAACTAAAAGACGTTTTCTAATAAAACCTTTAAAAACAAAAAAAAACTCTTAAAGAAGCTAAAAAATAAAATAACTTCTCGGAACTTAAAAAATACTTTTTAAACAGAAAATAAATATAACTTGCCAAAACTTATAAAATACTTTTTAAATACAGAAAATAAATTCAACTAATTAAATTCTCAAATGTTCCTCCTGCTTGCGCTAAACAGTACCCCAATCTATTATAAAATTCATTTCGAACATTGGCCAGTGCAAGAGGATTAATAATTTGGAATTGGTGTTCGATATTAACCCGTAATTCTTCCAAATTATTAGCCCTTTCGTCTTAATGCCCATAGTCTGGTGACCTTGGTGGCCAGCGAATTGTACCACTATTAGATATAACTCTTTGGGGGAATATATTATTTAAATACTCATTCACAATTCTAGTCCCATGGCCGGACAACCATCATGCTGGAACCATACGTTCTCTAAATTGGGATTAATAGTTCTCAAAGCAGGGACAATGTCGTTGCGAAGAAGATTCAAATATATTTCCCCATTTAAATTTCCTTGGATAAAGAATGGACCAATAATGTTATTCCCATAAATATCAACCCAAACATTCAATTTTTCAGGATACTGTGTCCCCGTATTCAATTGTCGATACTCGTTTTCAATAGATCAATATCGAAGATTCGACGGATTGTGTTTACCGTGCAACGGAAACGTGGATTCATCGGTAAACACGATAGTCTCAATGAAGTGTTCATTCGCATTTACACAAAATTCCATTATGCGGTGTTGATCAGCATGAAAAATTTCCTGATGAGTTTGGTATTTATAGGATGTGTATTTATTTTTCTTTAATATCTTATGAACTTTACCCACGCTAATACCTATCTCTTCTGATATTTTAGATATAGTAATATTGGAATTTTCTTCGACCATTGCGCACACCATGACTTCCTGCATTTCTTTATCGTTATTTATTCTCCGTATTTTATGACATTTACATCCCAAAATGCAACCTTCTGATTTAAACTTTTTAACTACTAATGATATTGTTGTTAATGCAGGAAAGGGACGATCTACATACTTTTCAGAGAAAAGGCGCTGAATACGCCGTAAAGAATTACCTTTCAAAGCCCATGTTATCATTTGAATTTTTTCTTCCAATGTACACATTATCAAAGTAATATAATTAAAAAAATATTTAAATTTAAAGGTCTTACCGTAACACACTCTCCCAAATGTAAACCACGAATGACCGTTAATACGATATCGATACGCCTACAGTCAAATTAGTGGTAGGGCTGCAGCTAGTACGATCAGTAGTCAGTTATAGTCGTGATTCAAATGACTCGCGCCCCAGCACTTTACATTCTGATCGGTATTCGGCACCTAGACCCGAATATAATGTGGTACAGTTTTCGTAGCGAGGTAAAATGAAAGCACGGTATATATATATATATATATATATATATATATATGTATGTACATATATGCTACGCTACACGCGAAAATTATGGTTTCTCGAGTTGTGCCCTGTTGTTGTTTTCGATCGATCTAAGCCATGCTTTTGTATATATGTATGCATATGAAAGTTTTTTCGGGTATCGTCGAAATGTACTGCTACTACATTAAACGATGGCAGATGAGATTCTATCGAAACATTGTGGAAACTTCTCTCCGAAGTCACCTAACAACGCAGGAAGACACCGGAAAAACTGCCACTACGTATCGCACTCACAAAAATTCATGAATAGCAAAACAAAAAACAAATAAAAAATGAGATTTTACGTATTGGTCATATTGTGATCCAAGTAAGTTTTCTTTAGTAACTCGTCTTCTTTGGGCTTGCCTTCTTTTCATTGATCTTTTTAATTCGATTAATTTATTAGCGGACGACATCTTTTCTTTTTGTTTTTCATTTTCCATACGACTTAGTTCCAAGTGTTGTGTTTGTAATTTACCTTCCAAATCTGATAAACATGAGGACAAGTTATCCTTCCCATAAATTTTATTGACTGAAAATTATATTCCTAAATATTAATATGTTCTTTATGCATAAAAATTTACCTGTTTCAGTTGAAGAAAGTGAAAATTTTATTGTAGTGAATCCATATTGTTCATCAGTAGTTCTTCCAAAAAAATATAAGAATCGTTTGTTTGATTTTTGAAATGTTTGAATACCCTGTATGTTTTGAAATTGTTTTTCCGAAGTCACATTTACAAGTAATTTAAACTTCTCTATTGGGTTGTATACAAGTATTTCTTTCTGAAATAAGTAAATTTTGATGTAACTTAATGTTATTTTAAAATTTTATAGAATCAAGTTTATTGCTTTTAGAATATAAAGATCTTTCCAAACATTCTAGAATAGGATTTTTATTTTTAACTCTTACCTTTTTGCTGTTCTAATTTAGACTAAGTGAAACTGACTTGACAAGTATAAAGGAGGAACAACGATAAGGCAAAAGATATGAAATTTTTGTTAAGCTTCACTTTTACAATGTCTTACACATTTCTTTTTACAATGTTTTACACAATGCCAATAATCTAAATATGGAATAACAATAGATCTAAGTAGGAACTTGCAAAATTCCAGATTATTCTACATAGGTTACATACATACTGCGAATACTGGTATGTTTCATAACAAACAGTGAATGATCTATGCACTAAATATCCACTTTTGTTTTAGAGTCAAATGCATTGCCAACAAATTAAATAAAGTGGTATAAATTGGTTGCCATGTTAGCGGGGAGATGTGTGATTTTTAATAAGGGAATAGATGGAATAAGAGGTGTCGAGTGTCTCTGCTGGTGTTTAGTGTGGTGACACCAGTCGGTGAGGACACATTCACTACAGCCACCAATGATAGTGGGAACGCAGAAACGAGACGAGATTCAGGTTTTGCAGGAACTATCGGCACTCTACAGGTGGAGAGGCTCTAAATTCCTACTGACTTTGCAGGTCAGTACCCGGGCAGATACAACTGCTCATCCGGTGAGGGAAAAGTACCTATAACCCGCATAGGATTTCAACCACTGCTCCTGCGAGTCCAATCTCAAACACTTGAGCCTGAATTCTCCGGGGGTTCTCGACTCCCGCGATAGCAGTCTTAACAGTCACTGGTGGTACGGCTCGATATGTAAACATATTTACCAATTTCGTCGCCAGGCAACAGTGGCTTGGTGAGCCAAGCTCGGGTTCGCGGGGTTGCTAAAGCCCAAAAGCAATACTAGGACGCACGCCTATATATATATATATGTATGTATGTATGTATGTATACAAGTATACAAGAGAAGTAGAAAGTAGGAGAGAAAAATCTATAATAGATTACGTAATAATCAAAAACAGATTTTGAGGAGACAGAAAAAGATACGAAAGTGATAAGAGGAACAGATTTATTCTGATTACTATCTGGTTGTATTAAAAATAGAAATGAAAATAAAAAAGCTGAAAGAGAGTATATAAAAATTGTAAATCTGTATATGAAAATATAATTATCAACTGAATAAACGATGAGAAAGTAGCTAAAGTATTGAAAGAAAGAGTATTAGTAGAAATTGATATTCTATTGTAATACATGTAAAACACTTGTAGATGATCTGTGGAGGACTATGAAAGAAATAATAATCAAAGGAAAAATAAGAAACAAGTTGGTGGAACAGGGAAATAAAAAGAAACCAAAAATTGAAAGCAAAAGTGTAAGTAGTATATAGGTAATGGAACAAATGAAAAATACGAAGAATGCAAGTGGTCGAACAAGAAAAACAATATTCGTGGGTAGAGTTTGGTAATATAATGTAAAAGGACTGATTTGGCAATTAATAGTTTTCTAAAAACCCTTAAGAAAGAGAACAGTATAATGTTAAGAAAATAAAAGTGAAAGATGTCGAGATCATTCATAGGAAAGGAAGTGATGTAACGAAAAAATTTTGAAGACATTTAGAATACAGAAATAACGAATCATGCAATCCAACGGTACTTTCTTACCAATACAAGACTAATTTCAAGTGTGAGAGGAAATAGAAATGGAAGACATGTAAGAAGCAATACACGTGCTAAAAAAAGGTACATAAATCTTGTAGTAAGCACTGTTTCGTGTTTGGTAATGAAACCGTATAATATCAGCCGTGTACACTCCGAGTTCAAACCCATAGACATGTGGGTTGAGTGACAAGTTTCCACCATTAGGGTGAGGAAGTGCGAGAAATCTATGCCATAACAAACCATGTCTTCACATCCCTCAACAGCTTAAAGGCAATTACAGGAACCTTTGGCAGATCATGAATACGCGTGCGACTTAAAATCTTTGTTTGACAGCATTCGCTTAAACTTGTAAGGGAAACCCCGAAAAACTATTCCGATGATAAAAGAAGGATGAAATTAAGTATTTTATTTAATCCAATTTTTATAATTGAGAAAATACCAGAAGAATGGGTATATTAGTACCAATATATAAAAACGGAGATAATATGGAATGCTTAAACAACTATAATAAAACTCCTTGCGTGGTGTAAGTTTCGATTCAGATGAAGTTGTGAATCAGCAGCTTGTAAAGTTTTCGCTGATTCTGTGAACGGGAAATTATGAAACCTACCGAAAGATGGCAGATTATCGAAGAGAAAAGGCAAAATATAGTCGGCTAATCTTTTTTCAAAACATAAAAAATTCGTCTTTTTCAACAATCCAATGTATTCGTAACATTCTTTGACTAAAGAAGATTTTTGAAAGTGTATTCAGAAAGATGTAGAATACCTCGAGAGAAAGAAACTACGAGAAATTATCTGAGGGTAAGAAAGCTACAATCAAAAGTCTTTACAATAAACAAGCTACTAAGATAAGTGAGTATTCTCAGCTCAATTGTCTACGATTGTAATGAAGAACGTAATTAAAGAAGTAAGGAAATATAAAAGGACGTTTAGAGTCGGTTATAGATATCAGGGATTATGTACAAATGAAATTATTTATGTAATTTGATAAGTAGAACTGTTAAAAAGTGTTAAATAACATATTTATCGCACAAGAATTTTTAAAAAACAAATAAACAATACCTGTGTTATTGCGAAGATAATAGGGATCGAATTTACGTATGTTAAATGGACAGCTTTTGCATGCCCTGACATTATGAAGTCACCAATAGGAACCATTTCCAACTCTGTTGAATTAAATTTATTTCAACGTAAACGAAACATAGTATTTAAAGCATACCTTGCCATTCATATAAACTTACGTATCCCTCGTTAAAGATGATAAGATATGTTTGATTATTAAATGTATATTTTTTCATAGCATACGGGTTTTTGGTGCTCAATAATTGAATTTTTTTTAATTGGTTGTTTTTAAATTCATATACCAATGAATTTTCCTAGAAAAAATTAATATTAATTATACTTGTAAAGAAACTTATTATTTAATATGAATACATCCTGCTGATTTGGACTTTGTAACACAGTTATTATTTCAGAACCTTTGTAAGGAAACGTATGAATAGCACGGGCATTGGTTGACAATGATTTTTCTTTTTCATCAAAATATGTTCCTAACCATTCATAAATCCTGAAATAGTTTAATAAGGATAATTATTAATTATAAATTATTATTGACTAAGGATTTTGTATTTAATATACATAAGGTCATCATCGTATTCTTAAAGACGACTTAATTAATGAGTATTGAGCGAGTAAAGGAAAAGTTTTGAGTCCGTTACTGCTTTTTATTAGAAAAACTATTTAGACAGTAAGAAAACTGTACAGTAAAACTAGTGCCTGGATATTGATATACAATTTAAATACAAAATAAAGAAAAAAATTCAAACATCAGAATATGAAATAATATCATTTAATCACTTAAGGTTGATATATAACCCCTTTATACATTAGTTTTCCTATTCTGTATACGATTTCGACAACTAAGTTGTCATCGTCAGCGGATAATTAAACAATGTCGCACCTGGAAAACTACGGTAAAAATCTGCACGAAACAAATTCCGTACACGATCTGTACCGTCGAAAATGAAATGCGCGTTTTGGCTTTCGACGATACAAGTATGAGTGGTTTAAGCTTTGAAAATGGCTGGAAAAACCATCAACATCACGTCAAGGTTTCTGATATGGTGCTTGCCGACTGTAAGATTACTTTTCAATAGGTAGCTAACGAAGTGAAAGTCTCAAATGGTTTAGCATAAGATGTTAGCAGTTCAGGAGATTTCATGATTAATTATTTCATAATTTCATGATGAATCACGTATTGAAGAAGTTCCTAAACAACTCCAAGAAAGAACTTAGTCTCAATCCAGATATATGTATATGTATATATATATATATTATAACGCAAAAAATAAACACCTACTCCAATTGTCATGGTTCATGATTGCAAAATATAAATTGCGGAAATTGTAGTTTAACAGATGGTATATGACGCTTTTAAATTACAGTTTAAGTGAGTACAAAATTTTGTACTTTTTTGATAAACTTTGCATAATTACAAATTCGTAAACTTACAATATTGATCCTAAATCTGGTCCCAAACTGCTTGCTGTTATCAAGTACAATTTATTGTTATTGATAAAAAAATTAGAATCTTTTATGTAATAAGGGTTATTAATTGACTGCACTACCGTTGTGGCATATATGTTTTTGGCTAAATATATATCTGTTGTGCCAATTTCATAAGAAAGCAACATAAATTCTGTATTTTTGTATTTAATGGTCTAAAAATGAAAATATCAACATAAAAAAGTTTAATTATTTCGGAAATAAAGTTAACTTACCCTAATAAAATCAACTCCGTAATTTAACAAACTTTTGTTTGCAATATTATATAGAATGAAATCCTTTTCGCTTGGTCTAATTTCGTAAATGTTTTCGTCCCAAATGTAGCTTTTGTTGAATAAATTAAGTAGATACGGAGACGAAAATTTATGTAAAACAACCATTTTGTATGAAAGAATATCAATATTCGTGTAAATCTCTGGAAAAAAATGCAGAAATGTTTCTTTTCTTTTTAAAAACAATCTTATACAATTTATAATTAATATCATCAACATGGAAAACAATTTACCTCTTTCTGTTACAGCATGATCTAAAATATCTATGTCTAGTTCCTCATTTACGTATTGAATTTTAGTTATGAGAAAGTTTTTAAAATTTTCTTTAAAAATATCAGTGCATAAGCATGTCGATAGAAACATACACTGAAAAAGAAGTAGAAGAAATTCTAATACTAATCAATTTAATTGCTTAGCTTACCAATAAGAATTGTAAAAAGTAATTCAACATATTTTAAAATAAAATGTAGCCCTCGATTTGTTTTCACACACAGCCACTACACCAAAGAGTTGTTAAAACGTGATTGAGTTTGGTGAAGAAATTTTTTTTATTAAAAAAAGTTTTGGAGTATTTGTACAGGACCGGCTTGTGCTTAATCGAATGGATATGAAAATCAATTAAGAATAAAAATTTTTATATATATTTTTTATTTTTAAATTTAAAAATGTATTTCGGAAACAGAAAATTTTCACTTTTTAAGTTTACGACTATTGTACTGTCAAAACTTTTTATCACTTTATTAGTATCTATGCATGAATAACATTACTTCTTAGTGTTGGGGCCAGCGAGAATGGTATTTATTGCGACATTTTCATTGTTATGGTGTATTTTCGTAGTCGCATACAGGATGAAAATGATTCATGGATATATTCAACTGATTCAACAATATATTGCTACGAGGTGTGGCAATTAAATAACAAGACTGGTGTGAGAAATGTTATTTATTGCAAATAAACTTATATTTAACTTTTATCCCCTTCAACGTACTCTCTCATATCTATACACCGCTGTATACGTGTTTTTCATTGTTCAAAACAATGCTGTAAGTTGATCACTTGTCAGCCTCTTCAACAACTCTGCAGTTTTTGCTTTTACATGTTCAACAGACTGAAAACGTATTCCCTTTAATGCACTTTTCACTTTTAGGAACAGGTAGAAGTCACATGGTGCGAGATCTGACGAATACGGAGAATGAACAAGAATAGCAATGCGCTTGTCTGATAAAAACAGCTTCACGGATTGGGCATTGTGAGCTGTTGCGTTGTCTTGGTGCAGAATCCACGAGTCGTTCTTCCACAAATCTGGTCTTTTCTTCCTTACTTTTTCCTTCAGCTTAATTAGGACTCCTTTGTAGTATTTCTGATTAACGGTTTGACACTCAGGCACTCAGTCAGTCATGATAACATCCTTGATATCGAGAAAAACGATCAGCTTTGCCTTCAATTTCAACTTGCTCATTCGTGCTTTTTTCCGTCTTAACTATCCGGCGGCCTTCCAGAGCATCGATTGACGCTTTGTTTCCAGGTCATACTGGAAAATCCAAGTTTCATCATAAGTGATGATTTTTGTGAGCAAGTCTGGTTCTTCTGTGAGTCGTTCCATGATGTTAGAGCAAATGTTCATCCGAGTATCTTTTTGTTGCTGAGCGAGGTTTTTCGGCACTGTTTTTGCACAAACTTTTGTCATCTTCAGTTAATCATGCAAAATGTGTCTTATTGTTTCTTTGTTAATGTTTACCATACCGCCAATTATCTCAATACTCAAACGTCGGTCATTCCGCACAATTTCATTAATTTTCTGAACGTTCCCTTCAGTCTTTGCAATCACAGTTCGACCAGGACGTTCATCATCTTCGATGTTCAGATAACCGTTTGTGCCATTCAAAAACTCCTTTAATATTTGTGAACGTTCTGTTGGCAATTTTTTTAATTTGACAAGGAATTTCAGGTTAATTCACTGCTTAATTTTTATGTCGACTATTATCAAGGCTCTACTAACAGTGTAAAGTTCGAAAGTAAATTAAAGCAGATAGAGAGATGAAACTACGGGTTGTTGCTTGGGAATTATCAAGGTTAATGATATTTCAATTACGGCCTCGCCCAATGCGGCTGCGTGATGGAAGGAGCGCAGTCTTGTTATTTAATTGCCATACCTCATCTGTGTATAGACGATGTTGTGACGTTTAATACGTTTAAGTAATTAACAAAGGTAAATTAAACCCTTACCACATCAATGTTTTTATTATGTATATGTATTTCGAAAACTAAATTGTCATTATCGGTAGATAATTAATCACAGTGCGGTAGAACTAAAAATCCGTGGTAAGGGGTTTTGTTTACCTGTTTTGATTAATTCAATTAACCATACTCTTCATTAATATTTACCTACGATTAACTAACATCAATTATGTGTTATCGAACGTTTTGTTGATACCAGAAGTGTTTTAATAAAAAAAAGGAAAAAAAAAACCGTACCACATCACTGTTCGTACTAAGTATTTCGATAACTAAGTAGTCATCATTAACAGAGTGAATTGGTTAGTAGAATTGAATTGGATATTAATTATTATGTCCCAAGCTGGTCATAACTATAGCGGAAAAATTTGTGAATCTATAGAGACCTCCAAACATCCTAACGACATAAACCGTGATCACGATCATCACCTACACAACGTCTGGTAATTCTGTATCTCCAAACAACACAACCGTAATTATAACGCTCCATTGATCGGTGCCCAACATCTCTATATAAATTAATCCGCAATTCACACCAGTTTTCATGCAAGAACGAAAGCAGCAGCAGCAATTGAGCTCTGAAGTTGTCCCATTCAAGTGGAGATAAAACGTCAGTAGCAGAAGAAGCACTGAGGACGCAGAAGCCAAGATGAGGAAACTATGCAATAGTATATATATGAGTTATAAATAATTGCTCAGAGGCATGCCATTTTTAGCTTTAGATTTGAAACTATCTACGACTTTTTTTGAATAAGTCAAAGTTTTATTTCTCTGGCGAGTATTATGTTTAAAATGTTAGAATTCGGAGAAGGAGAAATCTTCACATTGTTATCAGACGTGACTGATTGAAGGCGTTTTGAGTCATTTTTGTAAACAAACTATATAGGCCTCTCTTTTTTCAGAGAAATCGTGACTATCTGGACATGCGACCAAATTCGTTGTTTTTTGAGTCTCTACCTTCTGTTTTAACATTAAGACATTTTAGCATATTATAGCACGATGATGATGCATTGGAAGAAGTGGACAACGAGATCTTGTCGAATCATTAGAACTTATCTCTTATCTAATGGATAAATGTAAGAGCGTACTATCTCTTTCTACTGCTTTTCAAGAAACATATTGAAGCACTTGACTTTGAAAATGACATGGACTACAGCTTTGGTGATACTTACTGAATGAATAAAATTGTAAATTCTCTCAAAAGACGTGTAGAATATTTTTCTATAATCTGCGGTTTATTTGAAATAAAAATCTACAATCTACTTCTTTACAAATAACCTGTGCGTAATATAACATATTTCATTTTAAAAATAGGTAGTACGAATACTAAGTAATGCAATAAGCAAGCAGGAAATTTGATATTTAAATTCGACTATATTATTCGCATCACATTGTATCACTTTGTTGGGTTTGATGACCGATTTGTGCATGTATAACAATAAAAATAGTAATTATACTTTTAATAGGAACTCGGATTTAGTTGCCCGTGTAACGATCGCTTTTAGTAATGATATAAATATATAATACGGCAATTTCTCCTGTAACGAAATTGACATTTTATGATCATCCAGTACCGTCTAATATATGCATATACTATAAACCGACAATGTCTCATTATAGGCACTGGATTGTGTGAATAAATAGACGTTTGCATTATGGATTTTAGCATCTAACGAAATCTGTTTGCTGTTTGCCATATTCGTTTTTATTTCCTTGATATTGCTCTTGACTCCTTATCATTACTATGCATTAAACCGTACTTTATATGTAGCATTCGTGTAGTCCGGGTTGTGTATAGATGTTGACGATAAAATAGACCAGAAAGCGTTTTTATGTTAGTTGTTAACGAAATGTTGCAAAATTTTTATGTCGTCATGAAATAAGTAACCAAAATCTATACAGAATGAAATGCTAGATTTTCACAAAAACTTTTTATTTTACTGATTTGTAACTATCGCAACATAAAAACACATTTGATGTAAATTCGTCTCGAGAACATTTATGGTATGAATAACTGAACTGAACGAAAAATTATTTTGTCCCTGTTTCAAAACGTTTATATCAACGAGGAGGGTTTCATAAGTCCATACGAAAGTTGAGAGATAGCAAGTCAGCTCAGTTTACAATGGATCTTTACTGCACTTTAGCAGTACTGAGCACATACAGTGGAAGATATACATATATATCAAAGGAAAAATACCGTACGACTAACATATGGATAGTGTTAAATTATAGAACTTTACCAGAAAATAAAGTTATAACAAAATTTAAAGATTGTGGAAATATTGAGCAAAGGTAATATGAAATTTGAATTTGAAAAATATAAAATATATAGTTTACGAAAAAGGGGAAATGATCCAAGTGTGAACGGGCGATATAATCGAAGTAATAAAATCTGAAGATCGGTACAGATATTTGAGGAAGCAAGCGATCAGAATAATTGGAGTGAATTAAAGAAGAAGCAAAGTAAGACTACCAGCACCTCCTACCAACACTTTCACGCACCGTCCGGTGCGTGGAAGAATGGCTAACCATGCCGCTTCAACTCGTTTACATAACTATTCACTATTAGTCCAGGGAACCAGATACTGCTGAACTCTCCGAAGGATCATGTCCCAGACATGTTCGATAGGATTTAAATTCGGAGAAGGAACTGACTAAAGAAGTACTCGGATATTGTGCTCTTGGATAAATACCAGACGTGCGTGACGCCTTCTGTAAAGGAATAATACAACACTCTGAATATATAACGACAATCCGTCATTGTCTGTTCAGACATGTACGCCCACTATATGCAATGGCACCCCATATCAATATGCTCTGCTGCCGGTGGATATGGCGTGATTGAAAATACGAATCGCTCACCAACAACGAACCAAAATTCGCATGTCTCCCAGCATTGAACCACTCGCTTCGTATACGACAGAGTTACGGTGTTAATAGAACGCGTTGCTACGCACGACGCGCTTGCAATGCATTATCTATTAAACGCTGCCGTTCGCGCAGTAAATGCATCTTCTCTCACCATGGGCCACACTTGCATCAGTTGACAGAATGACGAAGTACGCGACCCTATCGCTACATGAACTAAGACGCTACCCTCACACTCCTTGATCATGCGGGAGCATCTTGACCGAGGCCGTGCGACATTCCAGTTTTGTCATGCCCGCTGGATACTTCAGCAATTGTTCCATAGGCATATCTCGGAAAGAAAATCCCGTTAAATGCATTTTTATGATTTGACTTTTCTCGAACTCACTCGGTTAGTTAATCTTCCACTGCACACGTATCATGTATACACTTTGATTTATGTAATACACTCAACAACATCAAGAAGTTAACTTTATATATTACTCCACTTATAGAATGAGCCGGGTAGTAATTAAAGAAATTATATTAGTATATTGCTATACTAATTTATTTTATAGAAACTAAATAGTTTTAAATTCTACAAATCCGTTATTTTATAAGCATCTATCTAACTAATAAGTAAATTTTATTAAAAAATACTAAGAGAAATAACTACATTTTCCTCATTTTATTGTCAATACGTAAGATTGTTTGCACAATTGTGTAGAATAGCTTATGTTACAAACAGCAATAAAGAGCAAGAGAAAGTTTCTAAAAAAATTCGGCTGTGATATGGGCGAGTATAAGTATGGAGGTACACACTAAGTTGTACCTTCCCCAATGAAGATTATGTAGTACCATACCCACCATTCCTACGCAATAACTTTCTGCTCAAGTACGATAACGAGCAACCGCACATCGCTCAAATAGTGCGGACATTTCTAAATGAAATTAATATATCACAGACTGGACAGCCAGCACGTAGTCCAGATTTAAATCCAATAGAGAATTATGGGACATGCTTAGTAGGAAGATTAGAAACCGTATTCCTGTTTCCAAAATGCTGAATGAGCTGAGTGCAGCAGTTTTAGAGGAGTTGGAAGATATTCCATAAAATGAAATAAAATAGATAATCCAGACTACGCGCATGGTCACCACGTAGTCCTGATTTAAATCCAATAGAGAAATATGGCACATGCTTAGTAGGAAGATTAGAAACCGTATTCCTGTTTCCAAAATGCTGAATGAGCTGAGAGCAGCAGTTTTAGAGGAGTTGGAAGATATTCTATAAAATAAAATAACATAGATAATCCAGACTACGTGCATGATCAGCACGTAGTTCGGATTTAAATCCAGTAGAGAATTATGGGACATGCTTAGCAGGAAGATTAGAAACCGTAATCCTGTCTCCAAAATGCTGAATGATCTGAGAGCAGCACTTTTAGAAGAGTTGGAAGATATTCTATAAAACGAAATAAAATCGATAATCCAGACTACGTGCATGGCCACCACGTAGTCCGGATTTAAATCCAATAGAGAAATATGGCACATGCTTAGTAGGAAAATTAGAAACCGTATTCCTGTTTCCAAAAAGGCTGAATGAGCTGAGAGCAGCAGTTTTAGAGGAGTTGGAAGATATTTTATAAAATGAAATAACATAGATAATCCAGACCTACGTGCATGATCAGCACGTAGTCCGGATTTAAATCTAATAGAGAATTATGGGACATGCTTAGCAGGAAGATTAGAAACCTTACTCCTGTTTCCAAAATGCTGGATGAGCTGAGAGCAGCACTTTTAGAGGAGTCGGAAGATATTCTATAAAATGAAGTAAAATAGATAATTCAAGGCATCTCTAGAAGAATTAACTTTGTTATCCAAACTTACGGAGACTACATATATTAATATTTAATTCATTAATTCAATAATTTTTTTCTTTGGTATAACTTTTTTTCTGTTAATCAATTTCTGTTAATCAATACGATTCTTATTTCTTAAAAGCTCTTGGTAAAAATATACTAAAAGACAGTTTTTAATTTTTCGTAAAAATTCGCACCAGTTAAATCCCTTAATTAAAAATTTTAGGCGTTTTTTTAAAATTGTTAGTTTGTTTTTTGTAGCTCCAATGACTACTTTTGATTTATTTCTTTTGTTATTGCATCACGTCTCATTCTTTGGCAATTTCAGTGTATTTTAAATGACTTGCTAGTTGTGTAGACTATCATCAGAGCTATAAAAGTCACCTCAATAGTTGATGTAGAAAGTTTTTAATTTTTATTTTTAACATCTGGAATTATATTAAATTCTTATTTACAGAATACGTACAAAGGAATAAGTAAATATATTTAATAATTATTACTTTGGGAATGATTAATAATACTCGTAATTATGCATTTTTCGTCAATCGGGAACTTGTCGAAATGCTTTTATCGATCGTAAAAAAAGGCAGAATTATGCGAAGAAAGATAATTAAAAAACCCTATGTTGAATGTAGATTTTTAATGTATGTATCTATCATACATGCATCCATATATTACATTGTGGGAAAGAAAAACATATCTGAAACGCGAGAAATTTGAATGACAGGATAATCCTTTACTGACACGGCCGATCTTCGTTAATAAATGACCACTGGCGACCGAATGCAAATACATGTAAATGCGGCAATACGGAATAAAGAAGCTGCGTCATGTTCGAATGGATGGTAGACAGGCCTGTGGGGGGATGGACGTGTAACCCATCAATTGACCCTCACATACCCCACATGCCATTATCTACACGTTTAAAAAGATCAAATCAGCATTACTATGTGACATTGTTGTATTAGAAGTTTTGGAATCCGCCTTTTACGGATATTACAGTGTTCGTGTGCGTTTTTTTATAATTTGATTTATAGTGATTTGTATCTATACATTTAAGTCAAAAAAAATAAATTACAAACCAAGTTAAACGTTATCGTATTCTGTTTAATAAGTAGTATGTTATGATTTCTTCTATTTTATTAATCAATTCTAATTTACGTAAAAATTTAAGAAACCCGATAAGTAGAAATTTCGAGTCTGATGGCAGATTTTGAGGAAGTTGACAATGTGATAACGAAACGTTGATTTCAATAATGACGAAATCGATAGTGAAAATCTACTAAATTTCAAAGATTAGGTCTACAACTCATGAATCACTTTTTAATTCTAAACTTCTTTTATCTTAACTACTTACGTATGTGGATGGATATTTTATAATTTTGTATTACAGGGGAAAATTCTTCACAAAAAGAAAGCGACGAATGATAATGATTTTTAAAAGTCAAGTATCAAATTTTGTAAATATTCTGACTGTGTGGTTCTGAAATTGAAAGATTTCTGTAGTTTTGATAGTAAAATTCGACATAGAAACGTTATAAAATTTTTGTCAAATGAGAAAGTAGCTCAAATAAAGCAAATTGAAGGTTTAATGTTCACCGATCGTAAAATTAAGATTTTGGTAATTACAAGAGCAGTTCAGATATCGGAGATTATTAACGAAATAGATTCGAACGGCATTGTATGAGCGTTCGTTTTCTCACCAGATTGCTAAAATTTATAATGCTGTACCTAGTGAATTTAAGCGCTTCTCTGTGACACGTTTTAAAGTCCTCATGAAGCAGAAGTTGTTGTCCAGATAGCTGTGTGTGATCTTCTCTAAAACTTACCCGATCATTTGATTTTAGCTTGTTAATGTATCATTGAAAAAAGTTTTTATATGTTATATGTGTAAAAGTTTTATATGTGCTAACAGAATTTTAGGTTAAGTTAGTTTTTAGGCATGTTCTTGTTCCGTTAATTTGATTGTTAGTCTCAGGGTGCATAGGAAGAACAACTTTGCTTGAAGTTGATATGCACCCTGTGATTTCCAAAGGGGGAAGAGGGGAAGAGGGGAAAAATAAGGGAATTGTATTTTGATTTATTTATACTGTACAGATAAATTTGTATATTCCCTTCTTTTTTTTTTGGACATAAACTATTATTATTAAACTATGATTATTATTCAGGCGAGAAGTTTACTATAAAAATTTGGAAGCATTAAAACGAGACTGCGACTTTTTTTCGAAAATTGTCTTTGACAATGAAACCTCATTGGAAACACAATGGAGAAATTGATGGTAACGGCTCTTTTGGACTCTGAGGGACTTCTGTTGGTTAAGAGCACTTAATGAAGTCATTATAGAGAGTGTTTTTTTTTTGGAGACGGAGAACTTTAAATTGGCAATACTGTTTTCTGTGACAGTCGATTTGATAGTTCTTGGTTGTTTTGAAGTTAGTTTGGTTTGGCAATTCGTCAATAGACTCACGCTGGAGGAACGTTTGCAAATTGTTCAAATTTATTTTGAAAAACCTGATTCAATTCGAGAAACTTTTCAGGCATTACGTGCATTTTATGGTGCTCATAATCATCTATGAGAGCGATTAATTCGAGAAACTATGGATCGTTTTCGCAATACGTTTACTCTAATCGATAATACGCATCCCGTAAGACGTCGTACAGTGCGATAAACGATATTGCTCCAATCCTTATTCTAATCTGCCCGTACAATACACCACTCTAATCTAAGGGCACGATACAGACTAGATAGAGGTAGCATTACTTTTAGTCGATAGGAAATCAGCTTAAACGAACGAATACGGATATATGGAATGCATTGTTATTTTATGGCCGATTTGCTAAAAAAGACGTAGGTACTGTGCTGATTTTTAAGGGCAAGCGATCTCAGTCTTCTTTATTCTTGTTCGGTGATTTTCTAGGTTATCAAGAGCGTCCTTTGCGATGTTGACTACGTTCTTGAAATTAAGAGATCGGCTATCTGGTTAACTGTCTTACGTAGTCCAATGATACGATCCTTTTCAAAATCTCTTAGCTGGCGATAATTTGGTTGTCTATGAACTATTGACCTTTTAAAATTTTAATTTACAATTATAGGCTGTTGCAATAGCATAGCTAAATTAAACTTGTCTAAAATAAAGAAAAGAGGATCGCATAGTATTACATAAACTTATAATTATGCAGTTTTCGGTAATAATACAAAGAATTATGAGTAATATTGATACCATTATAATCTACATAATGATTACCGCTGAACTACGTATAAAGAATTATAAAAGTCGTATCTATAAATGACTCACTACAAGCCTTATTTACATTAGCCATCATACGAGTATAATACAAAGGAATTTTCTTGAACAAAAAAGCATGATAAAGTATTAATAGTAATTTCGAAAAGTGTTGGTAGACTTCTAATATCAGTATAATTACAAACTATAACAGTTTTGCAATAAAAGTTTTTCCAATTTTTTTGAAGACGCGTTATGTGTGGGTGCGGGGAGAAGTAGAAAAATGAGATGAAAAATTAAGTATTTTTTTTGGTCGGAAATTGATTGTTTTGTGAGTAGAGGAACTGTAGGACAAGTAGGAGTGTGGTGAAAAATTCTCAGGACGACGATGGACCATAACGACACTTTAGAAATGTGGAGGCAGTTCGACAGTCGATTTTAAGATTTCCTAGTCATTCTCTACGAAGATCTAATAATTTAATGCTTCGAATTCATCATGAGTATCTTTATTTGCATCCTTATATACTGGTTGTTCTGTGTAAAAATTATTACTACGTAATTTTCAGTACTAAATAACAGCGTGACAAGCTCTGTTGGAAATTTTATCCCTTAATGCATTTATCTTCTTTAGCGTTGAGTCACATATTCACCTATTCGAATGTGTCAACCCTAGATTGTCCGAATTCTGGTGGATATGTTGGAACGTGTAGAAGGGAATCAGAAATTGATCGCATTAGTACATAAACAATGGTGGTTTCCACCTTCAAGATATTTTGTTTAGAATTACATGATTTAAAACTTTAAATTATGTTTTTTCATTAGCAAAAGAATAAATTTTGTCTATCAGCGATACTTTCTTCTTACTCGTTTAAGAAAAAAGAAGTTTCTGCATCCATTTTGCAATTTACATTACATTTTATTTACTCGATCGATTCTTCGAAACCAACTGTTCTTCTGGAAGCTGGGCATACTTGTCATTTCATGCTCTAGGACTACTGTTGCAAAATCTCCTCCATATCATGTTGTTTTCTATATGAGAAATAGTACAAAATTGTATGGAGCGAGAACTGTTTTGTAGGTTGAGTGTTCTAGTATCTTCAGTTCAGTTTTCGCTAAATACTGCATATAGACGTTGGGGTGATGGGTTAAACGACGTCATGGTGGAAAAATCAGGCTCCTGTTGTCTGGTCAGAACGAATATTTTTTAGAGCTTTAACAAGTCTAGACAGGAAATCTATGTATCACTTTGCGGTAACTGTTTTTTCTACTTACAGCACAACGCGGTAAAGAAAATTACCACATTTGCTTTCAGCTAGTTCTGTAATACTGCTTAGTAAGCACTTCATAGTAATAAAGTTAGGCTTCATCACCTATCAATATAATGACATTTTCAAACTTTTTAAGTATCTCGCGATACCATGAAGTGCATGGTGTTATCCGCTAGCTAGTTAAGATTGAGGTGCCTAACGGGAACAAATTTACTTCAATTGCATATACATGTTCGTGGAGAATGGTACGAATTACCGGTGCACGAATGCTCAGACATTTTTCTATTTGGTGGTAACTTATATGTTTATCGAACTCAATCATCTTCTTGAGAAGAACAATGTTTTTCTCAGTAACAAGCAAGTTGAATTATCCTGACCTTGGAGCATATTCCAAGCCGATATTTCCTCTCTGAAATTCCTCATAGCACCTAAATACAGTCGTGGTAGTACAAAATATTAATCTAGAATTTAGGGACGAATAGATAAAAAATACCAACATTTGCTGAAAAATATAACAATATTGATTTTTTCAAAGTAAATGATTAGTGAAGAAACAAAAATAGAACTTAATAACGTATCGGCGGAAATCGGCTTTACTTTGAGACTATATGTTGACGATTAGGCTAAGGAATTTTGAATTTATTAAGGGTACTATGGATCATCGTAATTGTATGACTATTAAGAAAAAACCTGTGTAAGTTTACAAAAATTACAGCGGGGCAAAAAGTGATTTAGCAAGACAATGACCACAGTATATACGTATTTATACGTCCTTATTGGGAAGAAAATAGGTGCTACATAATGTCCCTAAATCACTTTAGGTTTCTCCTTAGTTGTCGAATCTAAACCGTATCTATTTATAGACAGAATTCAAACGTTGTCTTTTAGTATATATAGTATTTATAGTTACAAAAAAGGTAGATCGATAATAGCATAATGTACAAGTTTGGTTTCTGACATTTGAGTATGATATCTTCGACCCAGTGATGCTTATATATTTTAGAACGGGTTATAACTCTATCGATAGAAGTATGCTCTAAAAATTTTAAAGTCGCCAATAAAATAATTAGATTAGTTAGGATGATACTAAATAACAAGAGTTGTGCAGGAAAGGTGGAAGGAAACCTATCTGAAGATTTACAAGTTGGAAATAGATTAAGAAACTCCTACCACAAGCTTTACTTAACATAAAGTTGGAAAAAATAATAAGAGAAAGTAAGACAATGCTAGATCCGAAACATCAATGTTAACTGACAATGTATGTAGTGCTTGAAGAGAGATAAGAAAAAATTAAGTAGAATATGAAGTAAATTTAAATGCTAAAAAACCAAGCAGGGACAAAGATGTAGAAAATAAGAAGCAGTTGGTGAATAAATTTATGTATATGGGAGTGTTTTTAACCAATAGATGTGAAGAGGAAGTGGAAACAGACTGACGGATAGCAAAAAGCAAGGAGTTCTTATGCATACTATATGGTTGCGACCTGAATTTTAGTGGTCCACTTCAAAAGGTATCTGAATTCAATAGCCTCCATAATAAGTATTGTAATAAAAGAAAGATGAGTACAGTGATTGGCTCACGTGGGAAGTACTGATGGAAGAAATAATTCTAGCACAGCTTTTTTTAAACATTTACACTGCATGAAAGAAATAATTCTAGCACAGCTTTTTTTAAACACTTACGCTGCATCTACAATATCTGAATGTTCTTAAAAATTTCTATGAAAGAAACAAAGGCTTAAAACTGGGTTGTTATTTGTCTCCTACTCTTTTAAAAATGTATATAAGTTTAGCGCTAAAACCTAGTTTAAAAAATGTGGAAAGAATCTGAGTTGAAGTAAGAGAAGGATATGTGCCTACTTTATTACTTGCGAATGATCAGGTCGTTGCGTTATGGAGGAGGATGTAGAAGATATAAGTTATATGCTTAGGAAACTAGTGGTAGAATATGAAATATGGGATTTGAAATAAGTGTAGACAAAACACAATACATGACAGTGGAATGAAAAGGAGAATAATTAGGAACGTAAAAGAATACAAATACCTGAGAATGGTTTCGACGGAGGATGCAGTTGACCAGAAACATATACTTCAAAGAATAGGTTAAAGAAGAGTAATTACAACTAAATTAAATTTAATAATAATTCAATAATATGAAGTATAGTTACATATGGTTTAGAAATATGGAAAAAACAACCTCCTTGGTACGAACATATGAAAAGAATGACAGATGACAGATTACCTACGAGAAATTGGAAATGGTTTCCTAGTAAAACAAGGAAGAGAGGAAAGCCAAAAAAAATGGGGAGAAAGGAGCAAAATGGAAAGTAGAGAAATAGGAGAAAATTCATGGAAAAATGAAAATAAATGGCATATGAATTGCAATAAACGACCAATATGGCTTTTATATGTATATACATATATATATATTCGTAAGAATTTATACAAAGGGTACTAGGAAAGTTTTGCAATATGACGCAATAATGAAACGTAGGAAGCTGCTTGTTGCTGCATGTTGAGACATGTTCATACGTGCATAGTAGCCGCCGCGCCATGTCGATGGGCTCAGTTATTCATTAGCAGTGAGAGTGTAAAGTGCTTGCGATGGCATTGTGGTCATGAAATGAGATAAGGGCAGTTTTGCGTTATAATTTCGTGCGTGGTTTAAACACAGACCAGTACTTCGAAGAAACGACTCTTGCACTAGGTGATGTTTGTCCACATTGCACAATGATATTCAGGTGGTATAGAGAATTCTAAAGGGGAAATTTAACAGTGGAGGATGCTGAGGGGTCGGGAAGGCCACGAACGTCAGTTACGGAGGAAAACGTTATTACTGTGAGGAAAACGCTTGGCGAAGACAGGCGAGTGACCTATCAACAGGTAGAGGGTACTTCAGGCCTAAATTCACCAGTAATTCGTTCGATTCTGCATGATCATTTGCACGTGAAGAAACTTTGTTTTCTCTGGGTGCCGCATCGACTGACTGAAGAGCAAATGACACGACGTATGACTTGGTGCCGGGAGATGCTAAAAAAGTTTAATAAGGGACAATCTCGGTATGTGAACAACATCGTGATAGGTGACGAAACTTGGCTGTACTATTACGATGTGCCGACCAGAGCTCAAAACAAAGTTGGGTCTTTGATGATGAGGACACACCCGTAGTTGTCAGAAAATCCCGATCTGTAAAGAAGAAAATGATAGCTCTATTTTTCAAATCGAATGAAATTGTGGAACGCGTCGTTTTGGACACACAGAAGACAGTCACAGCTGAGTAGTAAACTAAACAGTGCCTGTCTAAAGTCATTGGATCTATGAAGAACCTGCGACCAAAGTCAAGAATGGACACCTGGTTCCTCCATCACGATAATGCTCCAGCTCATCGCGCCAAAGCCTGCACCGAATATTTGACCACGACAGGATTGAAACTTTTCAAACACCCTCCCTACAGTCCAGATCTTGCTCCCTGCAACTTTGCACTGTTCCCGCATGTGAAAATGAAGCTAAAAGGGAGGCGGTTTTCTAGTGATGAGGACCTTCTGCGGGCTTGGGCCAACAAGTGTGCTTTATTCCCCGGTGAAACTTGGCAGAACTGGTTTAAAGATTGATTTCGAAGGCTGGATAATATTCAGGAAATTACTTTGAAAAAATTAAATAAACAAAGCTGTATTGCAAAACTTTCCTAGTACCCTTTGTATGTATGCTGTTTAAAATATGTTTTTGTGCGATTTCAATAGAATTTTTAGATTTTCGTGAGCTGATTTTGAAGAAATATTTGCTATAGGATACAGAAATTATTTTTAGTATTCTAATACAACTATGTAACAGAAACATTTGTTTTGAAAATAATTGTTATTATTATTGTCGTTGCAATGAATGTTGTGTGATATATAGCTGAAAAAATGTAATGGAAAGGGGATCATAAATACGTAGCCTATAGTAATCCTGTATATATTTCATCGTTAAACGGTAGTAATGGACATGGTTGTAGTTAACTCAGCAATTAAACTTTCGAAATGCGATACTCACGAAGATAGCAGTCGCGCACACCAATCCAATACGAACATTTCAGTTTATGATCGAACGCAATTTATATGTATTACTAAATTCGTGACCTACACTGTTAATGTTAATATTCAGACTGTGTTAAAAACGCTGAAATGTTACAATTTTATGGGACCCAAACATTATATATAAAATGAATTTATTCTAAAATTTTATTACTTTTCAGATTTTTCACTGAAGATGACTTAAGACAAAACGAGCATGGAATCCTTTAAATATTTATTTCTAAGTAAGAATATTTTATTAAGACAGCTACATATTAAGATAGAATATAAGCAATGTCCTCAATAATATTTCTCCGATTTAAATATTGTAAAACACCACCCTGTGAGGTGAGTTCACGAATTATTGTTAGAAGGAAATAACTGGAATACTTGCAGCATTATTATTTTGCAATACATCACCCAGAAGGTTAATATATTTGATCTGTTGATGACAATGGGCTTCGATGCGTTCACAGAAAATTCTTCTCTCGTCTTAGCCACTCATTCATAACAGCGATTGCATTTCATTATAAAAATGAGTTCGTTGTAAATGTTTCTTCAGTTTAGGGAATAAAAGCTACTGTTAAAGCCCATGTCTGGAGAAAAATGAGGTTATTCAAAAGTTTTTAAAACAGTGCTATGCGAAATTACGAGCTTGAACTTTGTCCTAATGAAGCCAAATGCTTTAACTCAATTTGCTTCGTCTCTTTTATTTGTTCGTGAGCTATCGATAGAAGATCCGATACAAGATAGAATTGGATGGCGTATCCATGTGATAAATGATCAATAGAAGGGTATTTTGTTTTTGGTTTTGGTAGAGAGGATAAATCCAAGTTTCATTCGCTGCACAAATCTTTCTAAAAATTATCCTCATTGGTGATTTATTATGATGCTGCGTTTTCGAACAACTGGTAACTATTTATTTAAGAGGTGAGCAAAATTTGGTCATAATATAATTGGAATTTTTTCTATTATTTATGCCTAACGTTTTGATAGCATTTTAATTCCGCTATTATAAAATCTGGAAGTTTTAATTGAAGTTAGTGAATGCGTTTTTCTATTACTATTTTTTTCCAGTGAGTTCTGTATGGAATAAAATAATTGATAGTCGGAAGAAGAAATGTTTAGAAGATATGCAGAGTGTGGAAGAGTTTTGTATTTTAATGGATTATTATTATTCGTTTTGCATGTGACTGGACTTTAACACGTCTTAAAATTGTGGCAGGACTTTAACATGTCTTAAAACTTTGTGAAGATCCTCTTGGTAATGAGCCTCATCTATGTTGGTTTGGTCTGTTGGAAACAGCTCAAAGTCTATTATTTCACCAAACGCTTTCTTAGGATGCCTGTCTTTTTGACGATGGCTGCAGAGTCTCACTTTTGTCTAACTGTTGGGCTCTTTAAAGTTTTTTTAAGTTTTTTGAGAATTTTGAACAAAAAGAAGTTGCAGTGCTTTTTTTTCAAAATTGGATATGCGGCTGTGTTCAAATGAAGTTTTCTTCATAAAATTTTTTGAACCAACGCTGGCAGTGCTCATTATTACCAGCATCTTCACCAAACTCTGTAACTCATACATCATGTAGTGTCTAATATATTTTTCATACAAATATGATATTTGCTTGTTGTCAAATTTTTAAACAGAAACGTCACACTTTCTGTGTATAAAAGATGTTTTTAGGTTCTGGTTTTTAAATGATCATCTAGTAGTTTTCCAAAGGCATGCTATAAGAGCAACAGTAATACATATTTTTTATTTCGATTGCATTTTCTCCTACTTCTACATTAGTTTTGCAATTATGTCTTTTCGACTGGCAGATTGTATTACAGAATGTAACATTGTATTATGAGGGCGGGTCAATAACTACTAAGCGTGACGAAAGAGGGCAACACTAATAACAAATCTTTTTTGTTTTTCAACTTGTCAATTTTTCAAAACATAACTATCAAAATATGTATTAATTCCGATCGTAAAGACTCTTGTTTTTTGAATAGAAAGTGAATTGTTTTAGCTTGTTTTGAAACATAGAAAAAGTGGAGTACCGAGCACTGACGTTTACATTTTTAAAGATCGAAGCAGATGGTGAAATAGAAGCTGAGATGCAATCTGTCTACAGATATTCGTTGATTAACCATAAAACGATGAACATCTCGATTTAAACGTGATTAAACCAGTACATTTGATGACAAAGCAGTGGATGATTAAAATAAGTTAAGATACGGCCCGACAGACTTTTGACGTTGAATAATAATGGTTGATGAAACCCGTATACACCATTACATAACCGAAATGAAAGAATAATCGAAACAATGAATTACGGCTAGCGAAAGTACTACAAAAAAGACAAAGATCGAAGAATCGACTTCTTTAAAAAGGTAAAATGATTGTAAAGATTTTGTCGCTTGAGTTTTTTACTTCTTCTGATTGGTTAATAAAATACAGGTTTAAATACAGTAATTTTTATTCAACCTAACGTTTTGAATAGTTGAATATGATATTCGCAATTTTTGTTTTTAAATTTTCTCTTTTAACACATCTTCAATTTAGTTATTTTTCCCCTTAGTTATGTAGTTTGTGATGTCAATTTATTAACTATAGGTTGTAAAATAATGTATAGAATAAGATCTGGAATTTTGAACATTCCCTTATTCAATACAAAACATAATGAAAGGTACTGGGATTTCGAAATTATTTAAACCCTTAATTAATTTATTGTAACCATTCTTACTAGCATTACAAATACAAAGCGGCATATACAGGGTGTTTCAAAAAGAATATACGTATTTCGAATGCATATATTTATTAAACTTTAAGACATACGAATATGAAACTTTACACACATATTTACGAAGCTCTCAAGTTCAGATTACAGTTCAATATGTCCTCCATCATGTGTAGTTCTGTTGTTCAATATGTCCTCCATCAGCGACACAAACAATATCACATCGATACTCAAATTTCTCCCATACTCGGGCAAGCATGTCCTTCATCACTGATGTTATGGCAGTACGGATCCGGTTCTTCAACTCTTTCAGATTCTGTGGGAGTGGTGGTACATAAACGTTGTCTTTAACGAAACCCCACAGGAAGAAGTTACAGGGTGTCAAATACGGTGACCGTGGAGCCCAGCTGAGACATGTTAAG
This sequence comes from Dermolepida albohirtum, assembly GCA_031893035.1. Classification (NCBI taxonomy): domain Eukaryota; kingdom Metazoa; phylum Arthropoda; class Insecta; order Coleoptera; family Scarabaeidae; genus Dermolepida; species Dermolepida albohirtum. Next base: position 33,193 of record JAVIWB010006572.1, on the reverse strand, counting down.
TCGCCAGCTCCTTGACGACCAATCCAACGGTTCGGTAGAGTTCCATTCAGATATTCAGGCACTTGGCGACTCCAGTGAGGGGGTGCTCCGTCTTGTTGAAAAATGAAGTTGTTTTCGTGCAGCCACGGAAACAACCAGTTTTGTAACATAGCGAGATACTGCTGACCGTTAACCGTGTTTCCTTTAAAGAAGAATGGGCCGTAAACAGATGATCGGGATATCGCACAAAACACATTGATTTTAGGGGAATCTCGTACATGCTCAATGGCTGCATGTGGACTTTGTAGACTCCAAATTCGAACATTGTGTTTGTTTACCAGACTACTAACATGGAAAGTCGCTTCATAACTGAACACGATGCGTTGTTCGAAAGTGTTATCATTATCAATAGAATCATGAATCTCGTTGCAAAATGCCACACATTTCCGTTTGTCATCAAGGACGCAGAGGTTGTAACAACTGTAACTTGTACGGCTTCAAAACTAACCGACGTTTCAAAACACGCCAAATTATTGTTGTAGGCAGTTGTAACTCCCGACTGGCATGACGAGTTGATTTTGAAGGATTACATTGGAAAGCAGTTTGAATTCGTGCAACATTTTCTTCAGAAAGGGAGCCACGACTCTTTCCTTTACATACACATCCTGTATCTACAAACTGTCGATACCATCTGCGAATGTTCCACCCATTCGGAGGATCAATTTGGCAGCTCAACCTGAAACGTCTTGGCACGAAATTGCACTTCGCAAACTCGAGAACACAAAAAATGATTTCTGCTACGGAGTAGCCATTTTAAACACATGAAAGTTACCAAGAAAAACAGAAGACAACTGACATCTAGCGGCTATTAAATAAACTAGACTATGTATTCGTTTCTCCAATAGCCGAGCCGAGGCGCAGCAATCGATAGTTTGGACAAAATAATAATTTATAATACGTCTATTTTTTTTATATTTACCTGTCGCTCTTATTGATATTATATTTACCAGACCGCATTTAGTTTAATTATTTGTAAAGGTTTATTGTAGGATTTCCATTAATACTTTTTTGGTATTCAAATCATTTGCATTAAGAAATTTTCTAATTACATTAGATTTTAATCCTACCTGCTCGGTCTTGAAAACACGCCATAATTTACCAGGTAAAAGTTTAGAATAAAAGTAGTATCCAGCAAGAATCCAAGGAGATAACATCTTGTTGTCTCCATACTGAACAATGCCAACAGGCGAATAGTAGAAGACTCCGCTTAAAGAGGAAATGAGTGCTTTTCTCAGGATAATGCATTTGTTTACATTTTGACTGTTTCAATAGCAAAAATGTATGAACTACATTTCGAACTGCTTCCCCATTCGTTAAATTTGGTGTCTAGCAGAACAAATTTTCTCCAATCTGAAAATTTGGCTTGATGACACGATATGGGTCGAACGAGGAGGTAATAATTGAAACTAATGCACATTTTGAACAGTTTTATAGATCCTTCTGAGGGAATGAACAATCTTGAATATCGGTGGGCTTTGTAACGAGTTACAAAGAGAATACGTTGAAAAATAAAATAATTATTGGTTGAAAAGTTTTTTTGCTTAAAATCATTAATTATTGATCCGTCCTTGTAATATTTTTTCATCGAGAATTTATTCAATTATACAGATCTTTTGGTGATTTATATTTTTTATTTCTGCTGCCGATGATTTTACATTATATGAAATTAAATAATAAAATATCTAGAAGTTGCCTTTGAAGATTTTCCTCCTTATTTAGAGGACTGTAATTACATTTATTTCATTTCAGAAGAAGGAAGTGAATTAAACAATGCCAGTGTAACAAGACACGCTATGGAAAGTAAAGAATCCGACAATTCCTTTTTCGATTATATCCCAAATTGCTCGCAGCGCCTTATTCAACTGTCGATTCCCATGGAAATTACTTTTTTATTTAATTGTATGCTTTCTTGTGGCGTATCTCGATTTAATACATCATTTTCGAAACTGTTTAATGTCGTAATAAAATTTTGTTTGCACCATCTGCACTTCAAATTTCCACTTCTAACGAAATTTTAATTCGTACTTTTGAGGGATTTGTAAATAATTTCATTTAGCCTCGAAAAGCTAGTAAAAAGAGATTTATAAAATTGGAGAAGAATGTGTTTTTATTATCCATATTTGGAGAATGTACTGATGAATTTCCTTTCCACGGTAATGCGGCAATTAATACACTGGTGTACAACTTTAAAAAAGTGAATTAAAAACTATTTTTAAGTTGAATTTTACGAACAAATAAGTATTTTTATATTGCTTTAAGATTTTCAGTTACAATTTTTCAAAATTAATCGGAAAAATTTTAACTACATTGAACAGCGGCGTGTCGAGAGTTTTTTTTTATTTGGGAGAGCACTTTTAAATGAGGAAATATGTCATGTTCTTCTTAGAAATGCATAATACTTTATTTTAATATTTTGCACACAACGCAAATATAATTAGATTGTTTATCTTTCACCGAGGTTTACTCGTATTTATTATTACAAAGAAAACACGTAAAACCTATTGAAAACTATAGAGATGGTGCAGAAAACTGCGCTTTTTATGAAACAAAAGCCTCAAGGGGCAACATTCGTTTACAAAATAGTTGATGGTATATTAAATTAATTTTTTCTAGTTCTAATTAGATTAATTGAGAACTGGTTTCTGATTTGTGAACTTTTTCTTGGACTATCCACCAGGTACATCCTTAGGTGGCGGATAAGAGAATGTTAGTTATCCCTTCTGAAGACTTTCAATTCCTTTGTAAAAACAGTCTATCTGGTATTGTTTATTGTTTAGGTCTAAGAGAAAATTTAAATTATGATAATTAAAATATTTTAAGTTTTGTAATAATATACCTTGTGCATCTAAAAAAAACGCCTCTATTTTAAAAATGCATTGCCGAAGTGGTATTCGTGAAGACAACACCACGTAGGTGTATTTATTGCAATCTTTCATGGAGTAATTTAACGAAATTTATCCTGAACATATTTTTTCGTATAAAGTATTCACAGAACGTCGATATAGAGCTACAAGTCGATTTGAACATAACAGTTATGTTTGTAAGGGCAAATCTACTGGGCGACTATCAATTCTAACAGAAGATGAGCATGATGTTAGAGGGCGTATTAAAACTAGCCTAATAAATCGATGGGAAAATTAGTTATTTAAGCAAGTATATATCATGAGAGTTCTTGTTACAAATTTGGAAATTTTTAGGTTTATGTTTATCATATAGCTCTACTAAAAAAGCTTTAATCAGAAATTCACATATGCATCTATATAGAGTAATATTTACATGTGAACTATTAAGTATTGATTAGGAATGAAGAGTAGAAATCATCAATGGTTCAATGATACCTAAATAATGATGACGTTTTGAATGTCACATTTATGTCGGACGAAGCTTGATTTTATCTATCAGAATATATTTTCAGCCACAATTACAAAACCTATACTACTGAGAATCTTTATAGTTTCCTAGATTTTAGACTTATGGCCGGTCAATGCTCCATGTAATTGGTGCTAAGCTGTTCGGTATGTAAAGCCATGAATTATTATTATCACTATTGTTAGAGGCATGTCAAGACGTCAAGTAAATGATTCATTATTTTTTAATGATACTGTTAATTCAGAAGAGAGTTATATTGGCTATTGGACAAAAGATCAAAAATGACAATTGAAAACAAAATCTTATTATAGGAAGTGGTGATCAAGTTCATTTTGACTTATAGTATAGAAATATTATCAGATCCAGTGTCGTGATTATACAAAGAGCTCAAAACAATATTCAATCAATGCGCTTTGGTGCGTTTCTAATCAAATGCTTTCAGCTTTTATAATGACCTCCCAATACCGGCACGTTAAGGGATAATACAAGACAAACGTGGCAAACATCACGTAAGACTAGAAATATATACCAATCCATTCATTCAACCATTGGTGCGAGAAAATAACAGTAGAAGATTGAAAATATGCTGGGTTTAAGATCTGAACTAAAGTGGATGAGATCTTCCTCAATGGAAAAGCTTCACCATGTCAGATGGGAAATTGCAAACAGGATATTTTCTATAAGATGGAGTAACGCCTTAGACTGCTCATGATACCTTGGTATATTTACAAGAATTTTTTAGCGTGTGATTAAGCAGTATAGACCGTTAGCCACACCGTTCATCGAATTTAACTTTGCAGGATTTATATTTGTTTGTCTACTTGAAAACGATATTTCAAAATCGATTGCATAACTTTGGAGATTTGCAAGCAGCTATCGTGGAGGAAATAAACTATAAATTAGCAGAAACTCGCAAGAATATTTGCAAATGTTGGAAGAAGATACTAATATTAGAATGGGATAATATAATATTTAATAAATTAAGTATTTTGGATACGTTTCCTGATTTCAATAAAGAAGGCTATATATAATGAATATTATTTCTTTAGTTTCGGAAATTATGTTAACTAATATACTGTGTGACAAAATAATGAATCAATTAGTAAAAATACATATAGTAGCTAACAAACAGTAAACCTCTGTGTCGTTTCTTGCCGAACTCTAATGAAAAAATTCGTTTCTCTTTTCTTTATTTAGGGTCAGCTCAGTTTGGGTACTCGATTGTAACAGCCTATAGTTGTGAATTAGAGTATTAAAATGCTAAGAGTTAAAAGATAACCAAATTATTTTTAATATAGCGATTTCGAAAGGGGTCGTATCGTTTGATTATATGATGCGGGTATTGCATTTCATCAAATCGCTGGGCAGATACAATGACATTGCTACAATTATTAATTGTTAGAGAGATTGGAGTCAAGAAAGTAGGCATCATCAAAGAAGAAGCACTGGTTGACCTAGAAAAATCAACGAATGGTGAGATGGGAGACCAAGATTGTTTGCCATTGGAGATCGGCAGAATACCTCAAGATTTGTGGAAAACGTTTAGGTTAATTTCCTATCGTCTAAGTCACCCTAGTCGGCATTGTGTCCTTAGATTAGAATGATATCATGTACGAAAAGAGTGAAATAATATCGTTTTTATTCGTGGGCTTACGATGGCTGTAGACGTGTCCGACATTGAAGTGTAAAAAGGCGGTTTTTGAAATTTTTCGTAGAATGTTAGACTGCACTTACTTGAGGTGGAATTAGTATAGAGAATAGGATGAAGTATATAAATAGGATATTTATAACACAAAAACGAATGATTAGATTGATTCTTGGTCTTAATTTTAATCAAAGTTGTCGAACTATATTTAGGAAAAATAATATCCTGACTGTGCATGGTGTTTATATCTATGGATGTGTAATATTTCTCATAAAAAACAAACAATATTTTGAAAATTCTGAAATTGCACATCATTATAACACACGTTCAAGCAATATAAATTGTTCGTATGCCATCCATAGACTCACTCTCACAGAAAAGGGTCTGCATTACTCTAGTTTGCAAGTATACAATAAACTTCCAATATTTATTAAATCCACATAATCTATTAGTTTGCTGAAGCATAGATCACATTATTTCCTAGTTAATCTTGAATCATATTCTTTAAATGACTATTTAAACTTGTAGCATTTTATATAAATAATTCGTTCGTTATTATTAGTAATATGTTCGTTTTATTTTTCTTTTAATTTACTTTGTTCTATTATCAATGTAGATTAATGCCTGATTTTTGTTTTTGTAAAAATTTACAATGCAATAAATATTATTATTACTATTATTATTTCTTGGAGGCTAAATACTTGAAGATGCATTTACAAAGTTTTGGAATCATTTACTTTACCAAGATCTCAATAATTTCCCATCCCAGCAAGATAACGCCCGACCTCCTTCTTAACCCTTTAATGAACTTATAAAAACTCCATAATGCTATACAAGTTGTTTGGAAAGAGCTTCCAGAGGAGTCCATACAACATTTTATTAGAAGTATGCCCGGGCGAATAACAGAATGTACTCGTTTACATATAGCGGGAAATTTAATTATTTATTATTCTCAGTTGTTCGTTTCCTAATTGATCTTTTGGGAGGGATAAATTAGAATGTTGTTTTTGGAAATGCAATTTTCAAAAGAATCTGTTAGATAGTTACTAATCTAAATTAAGAATTAATAAATTACGAATCAAAATCTTATACACACGTAAATGTGCTTTTCATACAGACTATACCTTTAATAATACTACTCAAACAGCATTTCACTTTACAAAATGGAATTTGAAATTTGAAATTTATATTTTAATATCCCATAAAAGGCGTGTATTACTTCGACAATAACAACTGCTATAATCATTTCGTCAGAGCGAAACGACATACACATAATGATATTTTAATTAAATTATAGTCTTCACTTTCTATAAATGAAAATTAAATTTAAATAAACCATAATCCCGAAGCCTTTATAGCCAGCTGTAATAATAAAAGTTTACATTTCGTCCACTATAAAAGTGACGTTGCTAATACTATTAAACATTAACAATAATGCCACTTAGCCGTTGTCTCTTCCGTCGGCGGAGGACATCGATTTACGACAAATTAAATCTGCCAATTTTGTCTTTTCGGATAATAAGATAAAATGAGACAATGTCAATAAATGACTTAAATCGCTAGCCGTAAAATAGGAGGACGTTTTAACCTATGGACACTTAACTGTAGCGTTCTATTTTGTCAGGGTGCCTTTTTTATTAGATCACTGTCGTTGGAGGTTTATTCACGAATTTACTTTTTACATGGACGAAATAAATTCACCCCCAGAATTGGATAAAACGAATATTCTTATCGTTGCTCGTTTGTTTTAAAAAATAATGGATTTGTAATATTTTAATATATGTACAATATAATACATTTTAACGTTTAAAATTTATAATTACTGTTGTAAGTGTGGCCGATTATATCTCTTTGAGAGTATTGTAAAACAAAAATCAGTAGAATGGTAAATAAAAAAACTGAAATTGAAGATGCGAAGGACACAGAACTTAAAACAATGTGTCATTGCGAAGAATGTATGTCAATGTATGAATCTAAAACAGAAACTATCGAAAAAGAGAAGAAGTGAAGGACGATCCACTCTTCGATTTTATCATATTTATGGTAGAACTAACTAGAATGACAATAGCTAAAAATGTAAATAAATGAAGAGGAGTACGTTCAATAAATGAATATCTCGATAAGGAGAAATAGGCTAAAACTACTCACCATAAAAATAAAAATAAATGGCAGACAATTAAACTTTGAAAAAGTAGGAGACACAAGCAAAGAATTTAAATATCCTTTTTTTATTAGACACGAGCACGGCCGAAATTCAAGTCGAGAGTTGTATATAGGACTTTTACCCCAGTTTAAAAACATTAACCTTCCCCTATATTTAGACATATATACATACGACAATCACCGAAAACGGACATATTAGAAATATTTGTCGAACTGTCCTGGTATAATGATGATTGTCCTGGAAATTAAGCCTAACCCCCCCTTTGTATTAACAGAGTATGCACGTACATAGAGAACATCAAAGTACCTGCTTGGCTTTTTAAATTTCGACGATAAAGTTGATTCCGTAACTGCTGACTTTAATTGTTTCGCATTTTTCTCATTCGCAAATATCTGACCTCCGGTCATTCTAAATGATTCAATATTAATTATCCCCAACATCTCAATAAAACTTTACGAGGGAGAAATAATTGCGAAGAAGGAAAAAAAATGGCCGGAGGGGAAAATTGCGTCGTTCTATATCTGAAATCTAATACTAATGTATAAGATAAGACTTATAACAATTTTATTACTTTTTCGCCTTGGGGTAGTAAATTATAACAGTTTTATAATTTGAATAAAAGATATATTTATATAACCATGTTCATGTCACAGCATATCTAAGATAATTTACGGTATAGTAAGCAGAATTTACTATTTTAATGTTTTTATTTGAAACATTATAGATTTCAAGACACCTACTTGTAATATTTCTACATATATTTTCCAAATAATCTATTTAATTATAAAAAACGTACTTCTCAATTTTCTAATTTAACATATGTCTACATAGTTTGTAGTTTTGTAGATTTCATGTCACGGTCAACTGTAATTCGATTTTGGTAGTACGAGTAACATCCATAGTTTCTTAGCGAATTTCTAATCAGACTAAATCATTGAATAATTAGGCGAAATAATTTTTTTCAAGGGCTTTGACTTTTGCATTATTCAGTATACATAGTATAATAATAATAATAATAATAACCTTTACTGTCCAACAGACTATATCCACTGACAGGACAAAGCATTCGACGATAAATCAAACAATCAGCTCTAAATATTCCACTATAGTTGCAAGAATTATAATTAACCATTTCAATAAAAATAAGCACGATTACTAATTCAAAGCTGAACTTCTAATGGCGAAAAGGAAGATAATTGTTAACTCAGACAATGTAATTGATGAAAAGAGGCAACCATCTTAGTTTTATGTCACTCAAGGTGACACGTATTCATGAAAAAATTAATGCTTATGTTATGGCCAAATAATTACAAAATCAACGGGAATAACTTCCAATCAATATAAGGACAATAATTATACGTTTTGACTAATTAAATTTTATAATTAAATAATATCAACACTATCTACAATGATTATTCAGCGGACAGATACGAGAGGGCGTTAAGAGTAACAAAGAACAATAAAAATGAATTCTACCGAATACCAAGAACAGGGATTAAATAATGTTTGAAACAGTACGTTCTTATAATTCTTGAAAGAGTAGTTGTTTAAGATTTATTGAATTCTTACTGGCAATTGTTGTCTTGATTTTGATTATCATAATTAGGTCTTTCGATTTTTAATTCTCGTGCGGCCTCTACTTTTATTCTTTATTTTTTTCTATCATTTAGTGGTTTTCTCATGTTTATGACTCTGTTTTGATTAACCATACTTTGTGACGTAACGATTTTTAATCATTCTTGGTATATGTTTAAGAAAAACTTATGAAGTTCTAGCGTATAGTCGGTTATTAAAATTTTGTAATTTTGAGACTTTATAGCATCTGCGCATTACATTAACGTTCACGATGATATTCTAAGCTAGATGTTGTCGAATTCTTCTAGCTCTAAGGTTGTCTATTACTCAGGCAAAACACGTTTAGCCAGTTTGTTAGTTATCGTTCGTCATAGTAAAGGTTGAGCGTAAAATTTCCATGGTGTTTTCGACCTTTATGTTTCTCTCTATTTAATCCTTCTATAGGAATATAGTTAAATATCTAATTTGTTAATTTAACAGGAAAAATTAAAAATTATTAATTTTCAAGCAAAAGATACATAAGTCAAATTAATACTTATAAAGAATCCTAATGAAATCTATGTGAGGATCCTATTATATATTGTTTTTATTATCTATAATTTCATGCAGCTGCACTTATGTATTAGGTATGCATTAAAATTAGGACCGGGGAAATTCCACTCGGTGTAACAAAATAAAGGATTCATCGAAATCACTTAAAACATCTGTAGGCCAGGCGTTCTTGCTATATAAAAGGGTATAGACATGTTTAGTTAGGATAAGTTTCTTTATACACATTTTTATTGTTATTCTCGTGTAGTTCACCTTTATAAGTAGATCGTGTCCACCTTCTTAGTTTTCGATTAATAGATAAAAATAAATAATTAAAAGAGAATATCGAAATGTATTAATTAAATTATAATAAAATGATCCATAACCTCCGTGCGACAAATATCAAGGGCACATATTAATTTGACATCAATGCAACTGAGATATTATTGTTATTATTATTATTATAAATCTTGTAATCGAACTTACAGTTAGGTTTTAATGTATGGAAAATACTTGAATATTTAAATTAATTTTTATTGCATTTAAAATATACATACATACGTAAGTAGATAGATAATGGGTTTCAAAGAATAAAATAGCTTTAGTAATAACTATTTTATGTTTCCCAAATAATTCATAGCAACTTAACAATAGTAATAAGGCGACTTTTTAAACATAAAATACACATTTCGGTAAATGGGGAAATAAATCACCAATACATTTAGGCATTCCAAAAATATTAAATAGTAAATAACCACATACGTACGTGTGAAGCCATAAAAGCGAACTTCCGTCAGTCGTTTTTTTAAGTACAAAAAATATAAAATTTTATGATTTATGGCTACCTACAAAGTATCTGTAAATTGTATTTTGAACGAGGCGTCAAAATTGTCCATAAATAAATTGAAACGTAAAAGTCAAATCCTCTAATTATTATAATAAAATGTATATTAACACATTTTACGATACTTACTTAGAAGAGAGAATCGATAATATAGAAATAAAATGTCAATTTCTTGAAGAAACTGCTTGTGAATGTGAATAATTATAATCTTATTTACGATAATTTGATTTCAGTAGTTACTGATAGAATTCTTAATGAATATAGGTGTTAAATTTCATGTCCCAGGTGTTCGACGCTGGCGCAGTTAGCGAAGGACAATGCGATGCTTCTAATTACTTTGTTAATGACAACGGTAGCAACCAATAAAAGTGGGGTGGTGAAATAATGAACCGTCAATTTGTTAACGAGCACAAATTGATAGGGTACTGGCGTGTTTTTATGCCGGCGCACGGATGATAATAAATCTGTTTTAATCTCCATTATTACCTAAAATTGTATGGAAGTGGTTTTATTTTACTTTGTTACAATGGAGAATGAAGTTAGGTGCAATAAATCGTGATGTTATTTAGTTATAAATTTTGTCTGTTCGTTCATCAAAAGCTTTTATGATAGAAATTAGAACTTATTATGTAGCGACTCTGTTTTGATCTACCTTCCCCGAACGTTTATTGAAAATTTGATCACCATTTACACAGACAATATTGCGCTAATAGATATTGATACTAATAAGTGAAATCTTTCGGAAATGTGATTGGCGGGTAATAAGCTTTTTATTAATGACGTGAAAAGTAATTTTATTAGATTCTTAGTCTTCTTAACTTCAGAGCTGCCTTTTTGCCATCATTGCTATTATGGACATTTTGTTCTTATGTGTTTATATACAATACCTCGATATGTTGCTATACGTAATATAGGATGTATCCACGGTTAATATCATTAGAAAATTTAAAAATCTGTTTACTTTACATTCGCGCATTTATGGATATTGTGGTTGTGATTTGGAAATAAAGTTTGGATGGAATTTAACTTGATGCTGTAGAAATATGAAATCTTTAAGAGTGTTGGTTATTTTGTTTAGAAAAAGGTGTAGTTCTTGCAGAAGATCTTTTGGATCAAGGAATTATCTTTGTTGAGACACCCCTTATCACATCAATGTGCGTATTCTGTATTTGTATTTCGACAATTAAGTTGTCATTATCCGCAGATTAATCACGGTGTCGCGCCTGGATCCGCAGTAAAACTCCCGTAGAACAATTCCGCACAAACCTGTCCCGTTAACGACCAATTACACACAGAGCGTATTTGGTGGTTAGCGGAGGTGGTAAAATTGTGTGTATTGGTGGTTAGGAGGGAAGGTTTATGTGAAATTGTTCTGTGCAAGGTTTACCGCGGACCCAGATGCGACACTATAGTTAAGTATCCGCTGATGATGAGAACTTAGTTGTAGAAATACGTATACAGAATATGAACATTGATGTGGTAAGGAATTTTTTTACTTTATTGATTAATAGACGAGGCTTGAATGAAGTGTCTAGAGAAAGTTGTTTGTTAGGTACCACGTGACCGAAAAGAGGAAGACGTCATCGTTGGTGGTATGAAGGAAACAAGCAGATAATTCATGAACGAAGTTTGAAGGAGGACCAGTTAGAGGATCGAGAATTAATATTTAAGGTGTTATACGTGAATAATGACTAAGAGTAAAATTCAAAATGAAACAAACGAGGGCATTAAGTTTTTAAATTATTCGTCGTTAATTTTAGAGCATTTGGATCAACAGTGCTGAAATGCCATTATGTCACTTTTGTAGTGATCTTTCTCAAGAAAAGTTTGAGTTTGAGGAATAAGTGGAAGGCATTTGAGGTTCGAATTGTCGAATGGAGTGGGTGTTTTGATATGACCCCTTTATTTGAGTGACACGAGATAAAGGGATTGAAGGGTATATTTATCATCCTTTGAGGAGTCTGTAAAAACGTGTCAGAATCCAACCTGTTACGGGAAGCACGAGATACCATTTCTTAGTCGTAATGCAGGAATTTCTGCTTGTTTCTTGGATAAATTTAGATCACGAACGATATCATTTAAGTCTCATTGACTAATTAAATGTGGTTCACTATTAGTGCTATTTAAAAATTTGCCCTTTGTTCATCGTCTGATAAATCTGTACAGCCATCAACATCAACTGCATCTTAATCACTGAAAGTTGATATATAACCCCTTTCCACGTTAGTTAATGTGGAAAGGGGTTATATGTCAACCTTCAGTGAATAAGTTAATCAACTACAGGCATCATAAAAATTACCATCCACTGCATCTATCTAATTCCTATGCTGAAATAAATATAAAAAAAGAATATTGTATTTGTATTGTTCATGTGGTGCTGAATTACAAAAAATCTGAGGCCGATAGGGAAATTATTACTTCATATTCTGAATTAATGTCTGAAAATACATTAGATTTAGCAAATATTGACTATGTAACAAAATCAGGTTGACCAGTAAAATCGAACGGCAACAAAAATTACGTTTATTGCAAGATAAGTAGAGTAGCTGGTAGACACTTTGAGCCAAAAAGAGTCGTACGGTGTCTGACTTTGGGTGACTTAAAGATAATCTACTATTCAAAAAAAGAAAGATATATATTTATATATGAATCGTTGACTTCTCTGGTATTGTACCGTGTGTCTCGCCGGTTTTTAAAAGGACCGTTTTGGAGACTTTTCAATGAGATTCTATTCGAAGGCGAGTGGAATATCATTGAAACATCGCCAAAACAGTCCTTTCAAGGACCGTCAAGATACATGGTACGTTACCCAAAAAGTCGACGATCCATACGGTGACCGTGAAAACGGTAATGAATATATATGTATATGAGTAGCAAAAATCTTCCCGATATACGCTTTTATTCAACTAAACCTAGTCAGTTAGTGGAATAAATTTATCGTATATACCAGGAAAATTGATTTTGTGTAATTTGTTTTATATAATGACCAAGAATTAAAGATTGTTTATTTAGTACAGTGGTTGAAAATATGGACATATTAACTGTCAAACAAAAATAAAAATATTTCAAAAGTTCAGCAGAATGTAAAATAGAAGAATTTTTTTATGCAATGTAAGAAACCTTGCCTCCTATCATTCTGAATTTTAAATATAAGTATAATATATAAGTATAATATTGAATAATAAAGACAAATAAATTGTCGAAACGTCGAATTTATTTGGAATGGGAGGTTTAGTTAAATAAAGCCAGGGAGATTCTTCTTCTGGGCTTCCGGGCTGGAACCGCGTCACTGGTATAGCTGTCGACGTTTCGTACCCACTCGTATGGGACATCTTCAGGGCTCAACTACTGGTACTGTTTGTTGCACTGAAACTGGTGTAAGTCGATGGTGGACGGGTTTATATATGGGTAATGGGTCATGGGTCAATGGAGCGTTACAGTTGCGGTTGGATTGTTTGGAGACGCCTGATTGCTAATCGTTGCGTAGGGGATTGGAGGGGACAGGAAGTTTGTTTTTGTTAATTATTTATTTTAAATAGAATGGATGATTATACGTATATTTGAAAAATTTTGATATCGGGTTTCTACCGTCAGGTAGTTCTTTGGTTCTGATAGGAACCATTATTTGTTCGACGTTTTAATGCTAACGCTTGTCTCTTTTTCTGGTGTGAGTGTTGATCCAGAACAAGAAGCAAGCGCTAGCACCGTTGAGCAAATAACTACAACGAGGAAGAAACCTGGAAACCGATACTTTTCATCTTTTCTCTGAGAGAAAGTAAACGTGTTTAAATATATACTGGGTGTCCCATGGCATAATTTCTACAGCTTAACGATGTGTTCTGAAGCACTTTTAAGTTAAAAATATCTAATGAACATATTCACGAAACTCTATCAGGATGTCTGTGATTCATCAGTTAGTATTCATTGTGACGATAGACGTCAATTAAGTTAATTTAGAGCGTTTATTTTTTCATGTTATTTTAAAATACTCTTCAAAGTATGTTAATTTTTTCGAATAAAGAATACGCCGATATTCACTTTGTTCATGGATGGTGTAATGAAAATGGACGAGCGGCAGGTGATGAATATTGTTGGTGATTTCCAGTCGCAAAGTGTTTTGTAGAACCGTTTTTAACAATGCCCATCGATGTTTAAGAGGAATAGGCAAGTTTTTTGCAGCTACTACTGAAGGTCCCGTGTCTATTACATGAGACGTTCAGAAGTAGCTTGAGCTCAAGAAGAAAGAAAAATTAATATAGTTAATGGTCAACCTTAACGTAGCTCGCAGAGAGTATGAAGAACTGTACACAATTTCGGTTTGTAATTGTACCATATCTTACCTACACAAGCTTTAAAACCTGGCGACTACGCGTCAAGAATTGAATTTAGTCGATAGTTAGTGAGAAATCGAGGGCTTTGTCGAAAGTGATTGTTCAGTGATGAAGCCTTCTTCACCAGAAACAGCATCAATAACACCAGAAAATCACATTGTTTGGCATTTGAAAATCCACAACAAACTACGGAATCTCGTTTTCAAGATAGATTTTCAATGAATGTTTTGTGCAATACTGGTGATAACCGCGTCATTGGTCTGTTTACAATCGAAGAACGTCTCACGGCAGTTCGTTATTTATATTTCCTGGAAAATGACCTTAACAACAGTACTGGATGATATTTTTCTTAATGTAAGACGACAAATGTGAATACAGACCGATTGCGCACCTCTGCACTTTGGTTGACAAGTAACAGATTTTCTTAATTAAAATTAACCGGTGAATTGGAAGAGGTTCAGCAGTTGCTTGGTAATATTTAAATTCCCTAGATTATTTTTTATGAGGGAGGCTTAAAAATTTCGTTTATGTAGAACAACTTGAAAACAGAGAACGACTTGTTAGAAATATGGATGCCGCGGAAACTATTCGTGCTGATCCTGAGATTGTTAGCAAAGCTGCCTCTTCAATTTTAAGAAGAGCTAGACTATGTATAGAGAAACTGAGTGAACATTCGACAACTCAATAAAGCGACTACTTTTTAAATGATGTTCATTGAGATGTCTTTTTACAGCGGTACATAATACCTGCACGAGGGCAGCCGTTTATATTTCGGGAACTGGTAACACTGTTAGTGTTGCCTCCGATCTGATGATTGCATCATGAAGTTTCTCATTTTTGACAATATATTTACCTTGACAATTTTATTATCCGATCGCTATTTCTATTGTTGACAGTAACTTGGAAATTTTATGCCAACGATAAAATGGAATTAACTCGCGAACATTTTCGTGCAATTATTTTTCATAACTTTCGGCGTGGATTATCTCAACAAGAACGCATCGACAAGCTGAATTCTTTATATGCTGATGAAGCATCATCGAAAACTACAGTATACCGTTGGTATAGTGAATTCAAACTTGGACGGCGTTCTTTGGACGATGAATTTTGTGTAGGTTCTCCCACAAATGTTGTTGTGTCGGAAAACATTAGTGCAGTGTCTGAATTGATAATGCAAGACCGTCATGTGACATGCCGTGACATCGAGGTATCTCTAGGTATTAGTAACATCAGCGTGCATAAGATCCTGCATGAACATCTAGGCGTTAAGAAGAATGTTCACGTTGGGTACCCCATTATTTGACAACCGCTCAAAAAACGACTCGCGTCAATTGGTGTCAAGAAATGTAAAAAAATACTAATGGCGGTGCTTCAAAGAACATTTATAAAGTCGTCACAGGTGATGAATCTTGGATCTATACGTATGAGCCCGATACTAAACAGCAGTCGACTGTGTGGATATTCCAAGCTGAGCCAAAACCAACAAAAGTTATTCGCGCTCGAAGCACATCAAACCAAATGGTTGCCTGTTTTTTCGGAAAAACCACTCACGGGCAAAACATTGAATTGATGAGCCATCCGCCGTACAGTCCTGATCTAGCACCTTGTGCTTTCTTTTTGTTCTGACACGGGAAGAGTAGATTTCGCGGTCAACGGTTTTTTACTCCAGAAGAGGCAGTTGAGGCATTCAAAACGCATATTTTGGAGATACCGCCTTCACAGTGGCAGCAATGCTTTTCGGATTAGTTTAAACGAATGCAAAAGTGCATTGATTTTCAAGGAGAATATTTTGAAAAGCAATGAAACTACTTTCGATAATAAAAATTTTTGTTTTGTTTCCTATTCCCGAAATAGAAACGGCTACCCTCGTATTAGTAGAATTATCTAAAACTATAAATGCTTGTGTCTCAGTTACGATAGTTTTGGGCATATGTTCATTAGACATTTTTAACATGAAATTGATTCAGTAACACACTCTTAAGCTGTGGCAATTATGTTATGGGATACACAGAATGTATGTATCATGTATGTATCATATATATATATATATAAATGTGGGAAGAATTACTTATGACTGTAGGAACAGAAGAAAAACCATATTTCCAGGAATGCGATTAGTGGTTTTTTAATGATTCAATTAATTATGCTCAGTATTTCGATATTGTTTAATATCTTCATTATGAAAGACTACGAGCAACAAATAACTAGTGAAACTTTCATTACTGCCCTATTTTAATTATAAGAAACATACAAATTTCTTACAAATTAGAATTTCGCAAAAACGTCGAATAAATAACCTTTCGAAGCAACGTATGTATATATAATATATATATACATCTATATCTTTGTAGCATTCGTTGAATCCATTATAACTTATTTAGGTTGTTAATTCAAATATTTTCTCCTTAAATCAGGCTGATTATAAGGTACAATTAGAATATCTTGAAGTTATTTTCGACGGAATTTTTTTTATTAAAAAAGTAAACCTGTTATTATAAACATGTTTTGTCCGTAGTTATAGGTTAACATAAAAATTTATGGTAATACACCCTGTATTACATAATACATAAGCACATTTCTCCACATTCTCTCATTCATTTTCGACCAGAAAAAAAGGGGGAACCACTAATACTTTCGGTGGAACGCGTTATTTACGACGTATCCACGCATTTTTATTTCTATCAAGTGTATCCCGGCCTGTTTTGATGTATGGGGGTGATGGTCTCTCTAACGATTCGAACGCTTATTTAATTTAGGGCCAACTGGATTCATTCTCCGACCATTAAATCACCTTTATAGCGACGACTGGACTGGTCGAAAAAAACGTATGAAAGAAGAAAGAGCAGACGCTGAAGAATAGTAGAAAAATAAGAAGTAGACAAAAAAATCTATTCACATTTCCAGTAAACAGATTTCTCAATAACTTTGGCTAATTTCAGTGAATTTAGTGTAAATACAGTCTGGTTCTGAAATGAGTAGAGTTAGATTATTTAAAACTATTGCCATGCGAGTAAATAAAAAATTATAATATTCTGAGATACATTGTAATCTTAATATTATCAAGGATAAACGATGGAATCATCTGCATGTGTTTGATTGAGTAAAAAGTTTTTATACCATAGTTTTCAAGTAAGTTCCATCTAATTAAAAAGTTTTTTCATTTTGTGATGATAATTGTTGGAAAATTAAGATTTCTGTATTTCAAAATGAAAAAAAAAATATATATATAAGATAAATAAAGGCTAATCTGGTACGTAGACTACGGCAGTCGTGGTCCATGCTATCTGCTTCTGGGCTTCTGGGCTGGAACCACGTCATTTGTATATCTCCTAACGTTTCAGTTTTCAGTGCAGTAGTTGAGCCCTGAAGATGTCCCATATAAATGGGTATGAAACGTCGGCAGATATACAAGTGACGTGATAGATAGGATAAATAAAGACCTATTCTAAACTTACAAAAAATGTACGTAATAAACGAGCATTTTTTATTGCCAACTTTTGCAAGACCGATGAAGATCTCCGCCTTGCAAAAGTTGGTATATTAATTTGGTCTTGCAGTTGCAATACTTTTATTTAGTTTTATACTTAGTTTTTCATGTACTTTAAAGAAATCTAGAGGATTTAAATTGAGGCTGTAGCATTATTATATGCAATTAATAGAGCGTATTGCTTAAGAAATATTTATATCCTTAAATTTAAAGGCACATCGACTGAATATTCTAATAATATATTCTCTAAAAAGTCCAAACAATTCGTTGCAGGGAGACAGGTAAAGGTACATACTGCTATGTATTTTAAGCTAGGCGTTTATGTAAATATAAACATGCATTATGTCACAACGCTCAAATGTGCAGATTGTGTGGCAATACAAAAATTCACTCGTAATACACTTATGTACCATAATTCACTATATAAAAGGTTTACTATTCTTAGTAAAAATGTCCATGTATATATATACACCCTGTGACCCCATGGTTGCCACAGCTTAAAGATGTGTTACTGAAGCAATTTCAAGCTCAAAATGTCTAATAAACATATGCTTATAACTCTATCGTAACTAAGCTACAAACATTTGAAGTTTTAGGTAACGCTACTAAAGCATGTATTACGTACCGCTGTTGATTTCGGGGTTTTTTAAAAAAATCTAGGTGGCTATGACCGTCTCATTGGTCCATTTATAATCGAACAACGTCTCACAGCAGTTCATTATTTACGTTTCCTGGAAAATGACTTTACAACATTACTGGATGACATTCCTCTTAATGTAAGACAACGAATGTGGATACAGCACGGCAGTGCACCTCAGCACTTTAGTATACAAATAACAGATTTTCTTAATCAAAATTATACGAACCGGAAGAGGTTCAACAGTTGTTTGGCCTAGATTATTTTTTATGAGGAAGACTGAAAAAATTACTTTAACTTGCAAACAAAGAATTATGGATGCCGCAAAAGCTATTACATTATTATTATATAAACTGTTAGGAGAGCTACCTCTTCAATTCTAAAAAGAGCTAGACTATATACATAGCAACTGGATGGATATTTTGAACAACCAATTCAACAAAGTGTATTTTGTTTATATAATGATTTTCGTTGAAATTCTTTTCTGCAGCGATACATAATACCTACTTTAGTCGGGTTATCTAAAACTATAAATTCTTTTAGCTCAGTTACGATAGTTTTGGGCCCATGTTTATTAGACATTTTTAACTTGAAATTTAGTAACACATCCTTAAGCTGTGGCAATCAAGTCATGGAACACCCGATATATATATATATATATATATATACATATATATGTGTTTGTGCTCGCGTAGGCGTGCTTTTGTCCTGTAAACGACCGTTACGATATTTCGGTAAAATCTCACTTATCGTCTTCAGGCGGTGCTCTCTGTCGAATGCATGCTGTTCGTCTTACTGCGTGTGACTCGTCCCTACTGGTATTTGTACATTGTACATACGGTTGGCCGGTTTTGTAGTGAGATGACGCCTTCATTTTGTTCGTCTAATGATGCAGATGTAGTTGTGCCTCCATCCTTGCTTCTTCGACTAGTTAGTGCTGTTTTCCAAACGTACGGCTGACATGTTGCATCATCTCTCTTGTTCATACTTTCCATATGTTTTTCAATATCTCTGACTTCACGTATTATTCGCTTATTCAGGTGTTAACAAGTGAATAATTCTTTAGGTTCACTAAAGAAACCTTCATTTATTTTTATTTTTTTTAAATTTTCAATTTTGTATTTTATCAAATATTTAGTCGTGGACGTGCACTATTAGGCGGTGGATAGGCATGCGTGCATTAAACTAAAATTAAATAATGTAACTCAATTTACCGAATGTATAACTCAATATAGAGAATTGATCTGTTACTTGTACTTTAAAAAAAAATCCAGCAATTCGGAGTGAATTTAATTCACATCGAATTGCTGTTCGTCTTACTGCGTGTGACTCGTCCCTACTGGTATTTGTACATTGTACATACGGTTGGCCGGTTTTGTAGTGAGATGACGCCTTCATTTTGTTCGTCTAATGATGCAGATGTAGTTGTGCCTCCATCCTTGCTTCTTCGACTAGTTAGTGCTGTTTTCCAAACGTACGGCAGACATGTTGCATCATCTCTCTTGTTCATACTTTCCATATGTTTTTCAATATCTCTGACTTCACGTATTATTCGCTTATTCAGGTGTTAACAAGTGAATAATTCTTTAGGTTCACTAAAGAAATCTTCATTTATTTTTATTTTTTTTAAATTTTCAATTTTGTATTTTATCAAATATTTAGTCGTGGACGTGCACTATTAGGCGGTGGATAGGCATGCGTGCATTAAACTAAAATTAAATAATGTAACTCAATTTACCGAATGTATAACTCAATATAGAGAATTGATCTGTTACTTGTACTTTAAAAAAAAATCCAGCAATTCGGAGTGAATTTAATTCACATCTGGCTATCATCCGCCTAGCTATGAACTCGCATATTGTGACGCTCAAAATAAAATTAAGAATTATAATTTAATTAAACACGGTACAAAGCACAAACCTAGGATATGACAAACTGCGTGGCCATCATTTACCTATTAGTTTGTTATCGCAATTCATATATCTTCAGTTAAAATTAATTACATTCATTTCGGAAAAATTCGAAAGGAAATTAATTTTTAAATCGAGAACGAAAAATGACTTTTTTTAAACAATACGATATTTTGTTATTGTTATTATATCCACTGGACGCAAATGCAGCTATTTGACCTGCTGTGTCCGCTTGGGTGAAATACTTCGAATACTGTTATTTTAAATTCGCAGTTTCTTTTTCGAAACCTTTCAAAATTAATTTTTGTAATTCTTCCTTCGCATAAACAGTTTCATTTACAATTAAATTCCACATTAAATTTCTGTATTTAATGGATATAATTAATTATTATTACTACATTTTTATTTTACTACAACTACTATAAGACAGTTCATGTACTCTCTAAATATAAATCAAATTTCTAAAATTAAATATTTTATGTAAGTTTTTTAACAAAGGGTTTAACATTTTACAAATAATGAGCACAAATGCACAAAGCGCCATTACAATTTCTCACACCGTATGTACATTGAACATTATATTTTTTACAAATTTTATCTAAAATAGATAGCAATATGTTTAGGTTCTAGTTCTATATCTTTTGCCATTATTGCTATATCAATTGCATATAGTCGATCTGAGGTATTTACGTTTTTTTCTCTTGTGTTTTACATTATATTGTTTTATCTGCTTTCTTTTTTGTTGCCTCATCTAGAGCTACCGAAGACATCTGTGATTTATTGTGACTCTTCTCTGCTCCATGCAAACATTTTCCTTTTATTCATATATTTTTCTTCGTTTTCTAAATCGATGAAGCATAAATCATACTTTCTGTCTTTAATAGCTACTTTTTCGATTAGTCGCAAATGAAAATTGCATTCGTTACTCCTCTATTTGTTTTAAAACAATGCTGTGTCTTCCATTGTCCCTTCAGAGCGCTTAGAAAAAACACGGTAGATTATTATGAATTTTATTATTTTGGCCTGTAGTGTCTAAATTTATAAATAAATAATTGTAAGCGCATATTTTATTTTTACATTTAGGAACATTGAGAGTGTTCTTTTAGTTTGATTAAATGCGTTTTTAGAATAGATATTTAACGCCTATGATGTCGATTTTATTGCCAATAAAGAGTGATTAAAAAAAGGTAATGTCGTTATTCGACAAGACTTTCATTAGATCATAAGGTTATAACTTTAGATAGAGTATGCACTTATGTTTAATAATATTAATATTAAAATCCATCACCATAATATTTTGCATGCTATCTGTACATTTGTATTTTCGAAAGCAATTTCCTTGTATGTTTCTCCTTTGTTATTGTGCGAGCCCGTTTCTGTCTCTAAAGTAATACCAGTTTATTCAAAATTCGACTCATAAATATATCAAAAACGGACGGAGCGGTGTTCAACGGAAGAATGTGGTTATTTTCTTCACATATGCACTCGATCCGACGGCAAGATTTCGAGGGTAGTTTAAAATTATAGGGCGCATAACTCAAGTCAGTATTGCCTACTTCGCGGTTCGTTTCTTCCGTTGAGTTTCTCCTTTGTTATTTTAATTTTTCCAAGGTTTTCCCGCCACCGGCTCTCCGATACTTTTCAAATAACACCACCGATATTTGCTCTTGAATATATATCACCTTATATATATATATATATATATATATATATATATATATATATATATATATATATATATATAGCATATATGTGTACGGACATGAAAATTGAAAAATATTGAAATTTATATATCACTGAAGTTGTCATATGCATTGTATATCGCCTTTTTCCAAAGTGAGCATATAGAAATGGTTTTAGTATGTAGTCACACATTAAAAATATTTTTTTATAAAATATCGTGACATATTTATATCCATCTACTACACTAACACATAAAAAAGTTAATCAATGTAATTAAAATACAAGAAAATGTATCACATTTCGAGTTGTATAGGGGATTATGAATCAAACTTAAGTACACTGAGATTCGGTAAAAATTATTGAATATCAAGAGGACTGTTATCGTATCGAAGATATCAATTTCCTTAATTTCTACTTGAAAAACTATTAAACATTTAGTTCATCAACAATAACCAAAGGTCACGTCTTAATAATTAGTCGGCTTCAAAATTTCGGTTTAAAGTAATAATTCTACATGAAGAGAGTATCTATTATCTGAACTTCTTAAGTTCTTGGCTTATGTCTTGTCTTCACTCACATAGCCGACAGATGGTAGAGATCATGTTCTCTTCATAAAAATAATGCTACTTGTATAGACTATATCATCGGATGATGTACCTATATATGTGAAACAGAAAATATCCATCGTCTGCTATAATCACAATTTGGTGAGTATTTGATTGGAACAAATGTACAAAGGGTACTAGGAAAGTTATGCAATACAGCTTTGTTTATTTAATTTTTTCAAAGTAATTTCCTCTACACTTAATACACCTCTCCATCCTCCGAAATCAATCTTTAAACCAGTTCTGCCTAGTTTCACTAAGGAGTAAAGCACATTCGGTTGTTAACCTCCCTTTTAGCTTCATTTTCACATGCGGGAACAGTGCAAAGTCGCAGGGAGCAAGATCTGGACTGTAGGGAGGGTACTCGAGAAGTTTCAATCCTGTCGTGGTCAAATATTCGGTGCAGGCTTTGGCACGGTGAGCTGGAGCATTATCGTGATGGGGGAACCAGGTGTCGATTCTTGACTTTGGCCGCAGGTTCTTCATAGATCCAATGACTTTAGTCAGTATACCATTTAGATGTGACTGTCTTCTGTGTGTCCAAAAGGACACGTTTCACAATTACACTCGATTTGAAAAATACAGCTCTCATTTTCTTCTTTACAGATCGGGATTTTCTGATAGCTACAGGTGTGTCCTCATCATCAAAGACCCAAATTTTGTTTTGAGCTTTGGTCCAGTCTCGTTACCTGTCACGATGTTGTTCACATACCGAGATTGTCCCTTATTAAACTTTTTTAACATCTTCCGGCACCAAGTCACACTTCGTGTCATCTGCTCTTCAGTCAGTCGATGCGGCACCCAGAGAGAACAAAGTTTCTTCACGTGCAAATGATCATGCAGAATCGAACGAATTGCTGGTGCATTTAGGCCTGAAGTACCCTCTCTCTGTTGATAGGTCACTCGCTTGTCCTCGCCAAGCATTTTCGTCACAGTAGTAACGTTTTCCTCCGTAACTGACGTTCGTGGCCTTCCCAGCCTTTCAGCATCCTCCACAGTTAAATTTCCCCTTTGGAATTCTCTATACAATCTGAATATCGTTGTGCGATATAGACAAACATCACATAGTGCAAGAGTCATTTCTTCGAAGCACTGGTCTATGTTTAAATAACGCACGAAATTATAACCCAAAACTGCCCTTATCTCATTTCGTGACCACGATGCCATCGCAAGCACTTTATACTCTCACTGCTAATGAATAACTGAGCCCATCGATATGGCGCGGCGGCTACTATGCACGTATGAACATGTCTCAACATGCAGCAACAAGCAGCTTCCTACGATTCATTGTTGTGTCATATTGCAAAACTTTCCTATTACCCTTTGTATAATAAAACAGAGACAATATATTGAAGAATAAAGTTTGTTTCGTTATCTGTCTCTTTTATTTTTATTTCTATATAAGAAAATATAGATCAAATCTATAGTCGTCTCATATTACATTACATTTAGGTGTAGGAAGATGTAATTTTATGTTATCTAAATGGTATTTCAATAAGTACGTCACATTTTTAAAAGTCAAGTGGCAGTAAAAGGTCAACAATATATTAATTGGCATTATGTTCGAACATTTTTTCGAACAATTCAACGAATGTTGTCCTTCAGTTCGGCGATAGATCGCGGTATATAATGTGGCTTTATGTACCCTCACAAAAAATAATCTAAAGGTATTAAGTCACAAGATGTTGGTGGCCAATTAACATCGGCATTTTTTGAAATAATGAATTCACGTTGAATTTTTCTTTTAATAAATTGATTGTTAAATGTGCTGTGCGCCAAGTGGCACAGTCCTGCTGAAACTACATATTAGTGAGGTAAGTATCTTCCAGTTCGAACCACAAAAACTTATAATCAGTCGATATATTTTGCAATTGGCAGTAGATGATGCCGCCACCCCAAAATGTACAGCAACCAAACACACTTTTTCTGCATGCTTCGGAAGCTCTTGAATCTCTTATGGATTTCGCTCGAATTTTGCCATTATGTTTATTAATTAAACTATTTCTCCTAAATTGTGCTTCTTCGCTAAAGATTATTTTTCTATGAACATTACTGTCCTCTTCCAATTACTCCAACGCCCAAATATGCAAAGTTTCTACATGCTCGTGAATATTCGGCTACAGTTCTTGTGTGAGTAGACCCTTATATGGATGTAGACTCATTTCGCCATGTCGAAGCCTGAGAAAATTTCTTTTGACTGATGCTAGATTGACAAATTGAGAGATTGAGCTTCATTTTCATGCATTGCAGCAACATTCTTGACCGAACTGGCGTTTCGACGACGTACACGTCTTGGAAGAATGGCTATTGAATCAGTTGTTTCAAATTTTTGCACAAAACGCTGAACTGCTCTTCCACTAGGCATCATTCTCTGTGACAATTTGTGAAAAAAAATTCTGTCGTTTTGTACAAACTTTCTTGAGAAATTTCTTTTTTTAATTTACTTTACGCTCAGCAAGCAATTTGGTATCTACTGTGCTTCTTAACAACCACATCATCATGGAAAATTTTCAGAAAACTTATTATGGATATACAGACTTCAGTGCAATAACAAAGATCTTGTAGAACCCAATTTTTGATTTATTTCGTCACTTTTTCGATGCTAACTTCTACGGTTTGCCTAGACTTAGTGATTGTTAATTTATTATATAGTATATGCTATCGAAAGTGTTTATGTCAAAATTTAAGTTGAAAGTAGCGCTCTCTCTGCCATTTAATTGATTTTCGGATTTCGTTTAATCCAATTATGATCTTTACTGCATGCTGGAATTGCATTACATTTGAAAGCTGAGAAACATTTTGATTTTAAAATTTTTTCATAGTTACGAAGATTCATCCATAACCGATTCAACGTACGAATGACGACTGGAACCATATCAATTGATACAGATACAGAGTTGAAGTTTTACTTGGAAATATCAACTACCAACGTAGAAGAGTCCCAGTTTTTGGAGAAAATTTTACAATCTGCAACAACTTGAATTGCATTGAAGCCTTTTTTCAAAAGATTCTCCTGTTATGCACCTTAAACACAACGGCAGTCAAAATATTGTCATTATTACTAATGTAGAAGGCCAGTCAAAGTATATTTAAATAGTAAGTCATACTCAGAATGGGATTCGAGAGAGAGGAATAGTTTGGACAAAGTTGAATGAAAGTTTCGGAATAGTTGGCCAGAACTACCGAGAAAATTGTTATTTTTAATCAGGATAAAACTTCTTCCCACGCAGTGCCTTTTGTGCAATGGTTTTGACAAAAAAGATAAGTTTTGTTCCATATGAGTTTTTCTTTTTCCTACATCGAAATCGATACTTACAGGAAAACTTTCTGAGTTCATGGGTGCAGCAAGAAAGAAAACACCAGATACTAAGGTAGAAATGGTAAAAATGAAATAAGGAATAATTTCTTTTTCGTACACGTGAAAGAGTTGATAGAAATTAACCTGTCCACAACCTCGACCTATGAGAAGCAAAACTGCATTAGCAAGTGATTAGGCCATTAGACCATTAGAATTTTTACGTAAACTACTAAAAGACTTGTTATTTAACAGATAGGCGTAGTAGATAGTGTGAAAATACTATTACGCACTTTAAATGTCACTTTATAATTTAAGCCGGGTGATAGCTCAGTGGTACATTATTGATTTATCACTTTGGGTTTTGGAATTGAATCCAAAGGCGTTGTTTTGGATGGTTTTACTTTTTGTTTAAAGTGAATACCGATAACCAAAGATTTTAAGCCACACCACTAGCCCGGACGTAATAATAACACAAGACCTATTAATACACTTAGTAATTGGCGTTAAGCTATTAAGTGTTGAGAGAGGTGAAAGCGTGGACTATTATTATAATAGTTATTATGATACTATTGTCTATATTTTAAGTTCAGAAACTTATGATATTTAATATTATACGAATACATATATGTATGTACATACATGTATATATTACTCATTGTATGTTATAGCGTAAATATTTTTATAATAAGCTGTTTATAATTTGTAACGAAGATCTGAAAGGTAGAGGGTTAATCTTTGTGAGATTATTTCGAAATGATAAACGTCAAAAGGACCCCACAATCGGGGAATAACTGGCACATTTGAAAATTTCCACTCACTGGACATTAGTTCACAGTATATACGCTTTTATCAGAGGAATCTACATGGCGAAAAATGCCGAATTACTCGCATAAATCAGTAGTTATGAATGTCAAAGGAGTAAATGATGCTTCAACAATGTGCAAGGCGGATAGTGGCCGGTTAGCGGAAATATTTTACGCTCTCTGATTCTCGTCAGGATCCTGAATAATAGGTTTTAATTATCCTGCTCTATCCTTGCGTTGAGTAAGAGCAGCCCTTTTCTATCGCTTTTCGTATGTCAGCGGTTCAATGATTTTTATACCATACTGGTTAAATGATACTTCAGTATATGAATACTGATATTATTTGTAGTGGGTCTATGAGCGTGTGCCAATCAGTTGCAACATAGTATTATATTGATATTTGATTAGTTGTTAGCATAATTAATATATAAACATCAATTAATATGCCCTCTCGAATAATCTTGATTGATCTAGCGGTACAAATGTTTGTTGGCACTAAATATATAATTCCGTGTATACATAGCAAGTATTGTAGAAACAGTAATATATGGTGTCGAGAGTTTTTTGATTCGAAATATAATGAATACAATTAAAAGCTCTGAAGTTTACAGATAAGAAGACAAAATCATATTTTCGACTCATAGGCAGCAAATAACTTTTTTATAACAATAATAATAATCTTTATTTGTCCAACAATCAAAGAGCAATTACAGGGCAAAAATAAATAAAAATGC
The DNA here is from genome assembly GCA_031893035.1 of Dermolepida albohirtum. NCBI lineage: Eukaryota > Metazoa > Arthropoda > Insecta > Coleoptera > Scarabaeidae > Dermolepida > Dermolepida albohirtum. The sequence continues at coordinate 5,538 of JAVIWB010006572.1, read as the reverse complement.
ATTGAAAAAATACAAATAGTAACTACAAAGTAATATAAAATACAATGGAAAAAAAAGATCCACAACTAATTCTAAACAATCACAGAAAGAAATCAAAATATATACATCAGGACCGCACAAGAATCAATCACCATCACTGAGACTCTCGGAAAGGATTTTCAAACAAAGCATTGGCATTCCTACTCATATGCGCCAGAGGAGCTTTGTACAACACATTTTTTTTAGCTCTAGGGACTGAAAATGTGTCAATAGATCTACTCGATCCCCGAGACACACGAAAATTTACCTGCGACAAAGTGGAGGCGTCAATAGAATTAGTAACAAGCTTCATTATGAACTTGGCACTAAGAACCTCACGCCTCTCTGCAAGTGACTGAAGCTGAAAATCACGAAGTAATCTGATATAGTCAACACCACGAGGAAGATAAATGCCACTCACTTTGAATGGCAGATATTTTAAAAACCTCTTCTGGACTCTCTCAAGCTGTAGATGTAAATGTACATAGTGTAGGAACCAAACAATGGCAGCATATTCAAGTTTGGAGCGAACAAACGTGTAAGATAATAGTCGGAGAGTAGAGGGGTTAACGAATCGTCGGCACGAACGAATTATATAAAACTCAAAGAACGAGAAGCAGAATTATATATGAAGTGGACATGTTTCGCAAAACTTAAGTGTGAGTCGCAAATAACACCTAGATCTTTTACCTCAACTTGTCTAGTCAAAAAAGTTTGGTCAACTGAATAATCAAACATAATACGGTTATTGCACTTGGAGTAAGTTACCACCCTGCATTTGCTAAATATTGAGCATTATTTTGTTGGAATCACACCAATTCTAAATAAAGTCAAGACGATGCTGTAAGAATAAGCAATCGAAACAGATTCAACCGAAGAAAATATGTTTAAGTCATCGGCATAAGACAAAACTTTGCAATCAATTGCGGTAAGGAAACTATATTTTTATATCAAGAAAGAATAAAGGTTTGGGATAGGTAATATTTTGTAGTTATATCAGTATACAGCATTATCTTTTCTGTTTTGTGATGCGAATTTTACATTAAAATGTAATGCCAACATACTGAAATATTGAAGAAAGAAGGCTGAATAGTCTGCATTCAGTTGACATGGTGTCTTGTTATCTTCAGCTAGGAACTCCTGAACGACCCATTTCATAATTTTGATCGCTCAGTGATTTCCACATTTCTTTCTGTCGAAGAAGTAGTTATGGGGAAGCGGATGCGGAAGTTGATATACGTAACTTCGCTTGTTACCAGAACATCTTATCATTACATTTGCAATAGAAAAGTTCGTTTGTTGTTTAAAAATTCTTTTAGTGAAAATACTTTTTTTTAATTTGGCAATCACCTAACTCGAAATCTTCTTGCAATACAAGACGCACTAAATTTGAATACTTCAAGACTTAAAATTTGATGATTTCCAAAACTATTAAAATCTGTCTTACATTTCCTAATAAAGCGAACATTAAGTAATACTATAAAATACGATTTATTAAGTTTAGCCTTGTAGAAACATACCATGTGTTATATTTCTTTGAAACAATAATTAAAATAGTTTTATCACAGACATTCACTGACACACTAAGTGTCTTAACCACTAGGCTCAGGTTGTTAGATCAGAAAATATGTTTAAGTCTTTCCGTTATACATGAGTCTTTTTGTAAGCTAGTTTGGAAATTATCGAAGTCTTGCTTGGGACTTTTTTACTATAATGCACGTGGATTTTGACAAAACATCTGAATAAACGTCTACAGGTTGCTGATATGAGTACCGGTCCATGATGAAATGGAAGACCAGACAAGCACAAATGTCAAAAGAACAAATTCAGCAGGGTTATCACCTGAAATAAAATCTCAACTTACATGTGCGTCGTTCCTAATGGAAAAAAGAAAAAAAATAACTCTTTCCGTTCCAATGATGCCAATTGGCATCATTCACATTTAAATATATTTATAGTTATCTATGTTTTTTTAGTGTCCTGAATGTTAATAGTAACTATTATTATTGTAAGAGTATTTGTGGTATTAGTCGATGAGCTCAGCGTTATTGTGTGAAAAGTATTTCTTTTATTTACTTTAAGTTATGCAAAAAATTATAGAGTGGGAAGTAACAGTCACATCTAATGCGTGATCATGTAGTAAGTTTTGAGTGACTCCATTCGGCACCAGTGGGATTTGTTAGTCACAAAAATTTCTAAACGATTACTATATTTTCAATATTCGATTTTCTTTTTTCTACTTAGATGTTCTTTTAAAGAAAGGACAAGTTAAATTTAGAAAAATTAATAGATGAGAAATTTTTAAAACGTTTAAATGATTCTGATGTCGAAGTAGATTTATTAGATGAAGTATATAAAGTGGAGTTGGAAGCATGTAATACTGAAAACCGTGAAGATTTCAAAGAATTACTAGTTTTACTAGGAACATTTTCAGCATTGGTGAAGGAAACGAACGATCCTCAAAATCAATACAATAGAAAACAGCAGAAAATTAAAAAAAGGTCCAAAATGGGACATTTAGAACAATCAAATATTTGGGACAATTTTTTACCTTGAGAATCTATCAAAATGTTTATAACAGAACATAACTGAAAATTCATCGTACTAAACTTGTTGCTCAGAGATAAAGGTAGCTCCATACATGTCCGAAATAGAGAAATTCTTGTTCGTATGCCTTCCATAGACTCTATTGGGTAGAATAAATCAGGTTTAAATCAATTGTTGATATAATGGTCAAAAATTCGTCTTGAGAATTAAGAAATGCGCTACTTGTAAATAACAATTCAAATGTGTTGGATCTAAATAATCCAAATTTCATCTTTTCTTGCTGTCCTACAAGAATATTTGAAAACTATTGAACCTGAGGAATACAATAGTATAGATGAAATAATCATTCCTTTCAAAGGTTATTTACCCTTGAAACGGTATATCAAAAACAAAACCTTACAAATATGTTATACAATTTCGAAGTGTATATTTGCAAAGGAACTAGAAATGAAGAAACTATTTTGGGACTCAGTGGAGGATAATTTATTCACATCGTATAATTTATTAGCTACCTTGAAAGACATGGGAGTACAGGGACAGTCCATATCTCTCGTTTACCTAGTTATATTTCTCTTATCTCGTTGTTTGTTAGTAACAAAGAATTAGAGAAGAGGGGGGTGATTGCGGTTATAAAGTAAGATGAGTTAATCTGTTGATATAGCTTACATTTATAAAGGACAACATCCTATTGATAGTATACAACGTTGGTATACTAAAACAAAACATAATGAAGCACAACGACCTGCGATAGTAAAGGAATATAATACATGTAAAATTTCACTGCATAAGTCCTAAAAGTTTCTGCTTACGATCATTTCAATTTAATTGATATAAATATCGTTAATGCTTGGCTATAGATGACATAACAACAAAGTACAAATACAAAGAATGCTGCTTCAATTTTGAATGGAAATTGCATGTTTTACACGTTCTTAGCAGTATTGCAATAAGAGGTCCTTTTTATCGTCAAGACCTGTAAACGATGTAAGATAAGATGGTTTACAACACTGGTCAGAACATTCTGATATAAGTGTAAACTCTGCAAACATGCGCGTAAAATGCAAGGAAAGTCAAATATATTTGTGTTCTAATAGAATAATAACCACTTTTATAGCTTTCATGTGAAACATTGCCAATAGTATGTAATTATTTATTATTTTTATCGTTTTTTATTCATACTCAACATAAATAATATTTTTAGGAAACATATTTTTCATCTCTTCTCAACGATGCCAAATTGAATAATCCTTCAAATGCAATAAATACAAGGAAAAATAAATATTTTATAGTATTTTTCATTAAACAAATTTAACCACATAAAAATCCAATCAAAAAACTGTTTGATTGGACAGAAATTGGGGAGGAAAGGGTTAAAATTAGTTTGGAATTCAACACTTCGATACTGAAAATCGAAATGTTAGTGTAAATAATATAAATTTAATACTAGATGGTATATAAAATAGCCCTCTGCGAGGGAATAAAAACTGAAGTATTTAAATGCGAAAATTAATTTCTGTAATAATATTAATGTACAGACTGTATACGAGTATGATCGATAATCTAGTAAACCAATAAAACAAAACTATACCGAGACAATATAATATATTATTAAAGTTGGTAAGGCAAGAAAATAATGCACGGGGTTATAATCTAATGTTGGGAGAGAAAGTTAGGTACAAGTTTTACTTGTAAATGTGTACTCAAGTAGAATGTTTGGTCTGGTAGAAGAATGTCGCATCCGAAATAGGGGAGATGTTTTGATTTAGAAGTAACGGAAACGTCAACACTAGTACGAATTTATGTTTTGTCTCTGGTTTTAGGAGTCGGCCAGGAAAGCACTGGATGAGCTCGGTTAAAAGGACAAGAAGGAGAATTCGCGTTCGGTCGAACGAGCCTCGAGGGGCGTACGGTGTGTAACCGTATAACCGTAACCGTAACCAAGATGCCCCGGCGGTTCGTCAACAAAACGTCAACCGCACAAAGACGCCTTCAGCAATCGAAGCGAATATTGCCGGCTGTCTAATTAATTGCTTTAATGAAGCTGAAACTGCTAAGAGGTCGGAACGCTTGAAGAATCTGGGCGCGTGTGTCGAAATGAGAGTTCACATCTGGGTCCCGGTACTGATGTTTTGTTTTGAACATTTGAAGGGTGAAGATGTGTTGACTGTCGGCACGTGTCTGCTGATCCATAATAACTATTCATCATCAGTTAAGTGTTATTAATAAATAAATATGTGTTACTCGTTATACTACACTCTTGATATACAATGCTCTTAATTTTGAAGCACGCTTAACTTTCTTCTGTTCCGCTTTCATATATACAAATTGTTTGCAAAATTATATATGAAAGAAAGTTTGTGAAAGTTAATATGGATGGTGTTTGAAGTAATATTTTCCAAGTTGAAGATATTTTTGCTTACAACGATTTGTATATTCAATAATATACTGTGTGACAAAGAAAACGGGTCACCCAGTAAAAGTATATATTTTTAAACCAAATATTGTGCAAATGTTTACTGTGTTGTGAATATTAAATCATCAAATTTTCATTGAAAAATTCGTGCCCTTTACAGAGAAAATTAAATAATGAATTGCCTCTCCACATAACAGAATACATTCTGTTAGTCTCCCAGACATGTTTCTCCTAAAAAGATGTTCTAATTGGGCTAAGGTGGAAGCTCATTTCCAACAATCAGAGCATTACGATGCTTTCTTAAATTCACCGTAGGATTTAGAAACATACCAACCCTTAGATCTATCATATTACAGACAAGTTCCATTAGGCGATAGATCTGGCGACGCATATCAATTTAGAATACTGATGTTGGCCTCTTACAGGAATCGTAACGTAATAGCTGCAAAATATCCTCCTTGTTATTCAGCATTTGGAACAATTGGTTCCAGAAGTTCGTAAATGTATTTTTAAGCATTTAAATGACCTTGAATGAATAAAAATATAGACTATAGAATAAC
>JAVIWB010006570.1:0-97619 GCA_031893035.1 Dermolepida albohirtum | reverse complement strand
ATCAAATTATAAAGGCCTGTGTCAAGGTCAAGACATTGGTCCTTGTAACCTAGTAAACTTCATTACATATGTATCGGACGATGCGTAAAAGTACTCGCGTTTTCTTTGTGTAAATATCCTGGGCCAGGATGTTAGGTATATTTTGCGGTCGCAGAATAACCATGTGGACACAAAAAGCGCGGGAAGACAACTTCACGATCACGTTAAAGGGAAACGTGTGTACTTTGTCATGGTCTGAGAAGAAGTCTCTGTGTCTTACACGCGGCAGCTCTTAAGACACACACAAGTATGCTAAAGGGTTAGAATACTGGTCATGTTTGAACCACCCAATAGCAAACAAGAATAGGCACGCTAGAAACTGGCGCGCAATATTCGACTTCCTAGAAAACGGGTAGACGTTGCTTTATTACAGCCGGACGTACGTGACGAATACAAAAGATTCCTGCATTTGTATATATAACACAAAAAGGTCAAGACAAATAATAATTGATGACTTGAAACTCGAACTATTTTTAAATTTAAATAACTTAATTTAAAAAACATTACATAAAGAATTATTATTTGTATGCGGAGCGTAACAATGCTTTAGTCGCCAATTTTTGAAATGAATAAAAATTCTGTAAATACTAGTAAAGAACATGTTAAAAATGAATAAATGTGAGTTGTAAGGTTCAAAAAATGAGGAAATGTACCCGGATGACTATTTTGAACGCCTCCAATTTTGTGAAGCAATAAAAGAAAAGTGTAACGGTGATGATAATTTTATACAAAATATTTTATATACTTAATAGCTTGTTCCTTTTGTTAATCTTAGTTCTATTCAATATTTTTCACTCCATTGTGTTTATGTAATATCCATTACTGCATATAATCCTATAAGTAAAAATATAACAGTTCAAATACTAAATAGAAAAGAAACTGTTCAAATAATTCTATACGTACAAATATCAGTTCAAATATATACCAGGTCGGCTGAAAAGTCCCCGGTCTGACACATAGATGGCGTTACTGTTATTAAATCCATATGTTTTTAGATAGTACTAACCTTCAAACGAAACGTGTCAAAATTTGACAGCAATCCGACCATTAGTTACTGAGATATTGCGTTAAGAGTGAAGCTACTTTTATTATTTAAAAAAATGAAAAAAAAAGAATTTCTTGTGCTGATAAAGTACTGCTTTTTGAAGGGAAAAATACCGTTGAAGCAAAAGCATGGCTTTATGAGGAGTTTCCGGACTCAGTGCCAGGAAAATCAATCATAATTGATTGGTATGCTAAGTTTAAACGTGGTGAAATGAGCACCGAAGACGGCGAACGCAGTGGACGACCAAAAGAGGCTGTCACCGACGAAAACATCAAAAAAGTTCGCAAAATCATTTTAAATGACCGTAAAGTAAAGTTGATCGAGATAGCTGACATCCTAAAAATATCAAAGGAACGTGTTGGACACATCGTGCATGAATATTTGGGCATGCGGAAGCTCTGGGCAAAATGGATGCCGCGCGAGCTCACATTCGATCAAAAACAACGAGTTGATGATTCTGTGCTGTGTTTGAAGCTGTTAAATCGTAATAAAACCGAGTTTTTGCGTCGATATGTAACAATGGATGAAACATGGATTCATCACTACACTCCAGAGTCCAATCGACAGTCAGCCGAGTGGACTGCACGTCATGAACCGGCTCCAAAGCGTGGAAAGACGCAACAGTCAGCTGGAAAAGTTATGGCGTCAGTTTTTTGGGATGCGCAGGGAATAATTTTCATAGATTATCTTAAAATGGGCCAGTCCATCAACAGCGACTATTATACAGCGTTATTGGACCGTTTGAAGAACGAAATCGCAAAAAAACGGCCCCATATGAAGAAGAAGAAAGTGCTGTTTCACCAAGACAATGCACCGTGTCACAAATCAATGAAAACAATGGCCAAATTAAGTGAATTGGGTTTCGAATTACTTCCCCATCCACCGTACTCTCCAGATATGGCCCCAGCGACTATTTCCTGTTTGCAGACCTCAAGAGAATGCTCGCCGGGAAGAAATTTAGCAGAGATGAGGAGGTGATCGCCGAAACTGAGGCCTATTTCGAGGCTAAAGACAATTCGTACTACAGAAATGCTATCGAAAAGTTGGAAGAACACTATAATCGGTGTATCGCCCTCGAAGGCAACTATGTTGAATAATAAAATCGAATTTTGCCAAAAAACTGTGTTTTACTATGGTAGACCGGGGACTTTTCAGTTCGACTGTTACTAAACGAAAACAGTTCTATACGTATAAATATCATTTCAAATACGTACGATGCGAAAACAGTTCAAATACATCGCCTCACGTTCAACGCATCGAGGTATCTATAGAGTCTCAATAGAGTCAAAATGCTCGACACTGTCAAGCTTTTACCTATAAGGGAAACGTCAGGCAACTACCCGGCAACTAGTCGGACTTCTGACGTACAGTATATACATATACACGACGACAAAAGTTACCTCTGACTAGTATGTGTGCAGTTAGTTTACGTATAATAAGAAAGATAAATATAATTACTATATAAATACATTATAATATATAAAACATAATAGTATTGATAAAATACATAATATAATATACATAAAACATTCCAAATATAATAAAATATCTTAATTTTAAGAAGTTTTGAAGCACATACAATTTGATAATTGGACTTTACACTGCACCACATAGAGTCTTTATGGTAGCCGCACACATGACTCACATCTTGCGCGTGTTGTCTTCTCAAATAATCACCAATTGTCCAGGAACCATATGCTTCTCGGTATTCGACTTCGCAGATTTTCCACTTCCCAGAATTTGCTTAAATTGCCATTTATCTCTTAATGAAATTTTATATATTTTAAGGTGCCAAGACTTTTCTCGACACTGTTCAGTCTACTAAAGTTTTCTGCAAATAAGGACCCTTATCTTATTTAGATTTGGCCTACACATTGAAGTTAAAATAAATAATTCAGATTAACATATCTATGCCTCCTATCAGAATCAGCCAATTTAATGTTTTGTGGTATTTCGGTGCAATCGCGTGCTATTGATAGTACAAGAAGGTGTTTCGAAATTTCGTCAAGTAAACAGTCTAATGTTACCTGGAAGTTATTATGCTTAGATCGTATAGAAACCTTTTCAGTTTGGGTGTTCTTTGTTGAGTATTTATTACACCCGATACAGAAACGTCTCTTTTACAGCTGATCCAGAGTCTAAAAGAACTCGACACATATAGTTACGTCCTTTATGAACTAAGATATCTACTGTAGCAGTCGACAGTAACATATAACAATTTATATGGTGAGTGCTATGGTTTGACACATTGGGCAAAGCTTCTATTTTTTACGCTTCAAGAATTAGCATAAGACCTTCTTTTCTAGTGGAGTAAATCGTTGTGATTTTTATGGTAAAATTTACATACTCCAGCTGTGAATTTAAAGGCCCGAAGATTCGCTTTTAGACAATTAAGACAGAATCCTTTAGCTTTGACTTTCTCTAGTCTTTTGCCAATTGTGAGTCGAGGAACTTTCTACATCTATATATGGCTTGGTTACCCTTGTGATAGGAACATGATATTGAAAGGTTTTTTTTATAGATATATATTCACGGATGCTTTTTGTTGGCCATTACTAACCTTTGAAATAGCTTTTAAGGTTTGAAATTTGGCGTAAGGAAATTAATGAATTCCTTTAATGTAGGTAATTCTATAGATTTTATATGAGACTCCCATTCTTTTAACGTGTACGTATCCAACTTTTTCGAAACAACAAATACTAATAAATCGTTCTAAAACTTTGTTGGTTGGTTAAATGCTGTGAGAGCTTTGAAATGTTTTAGTAAACCATCTAATATTTGTCTAAGAATATTTACATTTTCCTTTTGTGCTGTTGGTAAATTAAAGATTCCATTATTATGCTTTTGTGCAGTTATTCTTCTGTTGGTGTATCTCTCTTGCAGCTGTTGTTAGCGTCCGCATAATTTTGAGGTGATATTTCTAAAGAATGTATAACGCTCGCTGCTTCTTTTTCAAATAAGACTTCAAATATTGGAACTTTTCTACATCTGGTATTGGATCATTTTTGTATATTATGGAATTAAATGTATCGTAGAATGAGAGCCAGTTTTCATAATTACCAGAGAACTTAAGTAAATTGATTAAAGGTAATTTAACATTATTTAAATTTTTAAAAGTTTCTCTATTAGATTTCGTTAATATTTTTGAAAATCGTTCCTTATTTGTTATTACTTTCAAATTCTTCACGTTCCATAGAATCTATAGCTTTTCAATATCGTCCTGAATGCTATCGAAATTGAACGAACTTTTCGTAATGTTTGTTTATTTCATTACTTCTAAAATTCTCCATATTATCTGAGTTCTGAAGCAGTATCGTGTGCTCCGACGCAGTTTCAGGATAACTAAATGAGAGGTTTCGTCTTCTGCTTGTCTTTGCTCCGCCACAGTATCTTAGAATTTGTATATACTTCAGTTATTTATACGGTGAAACCGTTATTTCTTACTCTGTCGCAGCTTCGGATGTGTTGTAGTGGCATGCATCATCGACTTTGTTTTCTCCGTTACATGCCACTACCAAACATCCGATACTGTAACGGATACGGTATCGGATGTTTCGTAGTGGCATGCAATGACTACTTTGTTTTCTCTATTGCAGTTGCAGATATTTATGTGGTCTAACCGCTAATTTTCTGTTCCGTTACAGAGACTTTAGACATTTATGTGGTGAAACCGCTAAGTTTCCGCTCCGTTACATAGAGTTTGTTGATATTACGTCTGAGCAAAAAAATATAAAATATATATAAGTTCGCTGCGATCGCTTATATGCATATATTTATTTATGCTGCGAGGTCGCTATCTTTGCTCCGTCACAGTATCGTATGTTTGTAATGGCATGCAATAACCATTTTTGTTTTTTTCACTGTAGTATCGGATACTATTGCACGTAACCACTTATTATTGCTGTCCGCTGCATAATTTGGAAATACAAATTTGTATGTCTCCGCTGCAGTTTTGGACGTGTTTGTAATGGCATGCACCAACCACTTGTTTTATACGCTGAACTAACTAAAATATATAGATCTTAAAAATCTAGAAATTATATGTGTGCAAGCTACACTTTCGGACTTGTTTGTATATATAGTATTTAAATAAATACTATTTCGAAGGACCAATATGTTAAGATAACCCTCTGCTTCGAAAGCCTTATGTATTGAAATAAAACATGCGAATGTTTTACACAATTTTATTTGAACAGCAAATTGCTCGGTATGTGGAGGTACATGTGCTTATAATTCTATAAGTATTAATATAACAGTTCAAATAGTTCTGTACGTACAAATATCAGTTCAAATACGTACTAAAGGAAAGCAGGTCTATACCAATAAATATCAGTTCAAATATGTACGAAGCAAAAACAATTAAACAATTAAATTGGTGAGATGTGGGTACGGGTCAATGGAGCGTTACGGTTACGATTGAGAAGTTTAGAGATACAGGATGAGGCGTTATGTAGACGATTACCATAATCACGGTTTAGGTTGCTGGGGTGTTTAGAGACCTCTATAGATTCACGGAATTTTCTGTCATAGTAATGACTATTGCGGGACAGGATTTTTGTTGAATCCAACTGGATCCAGTTCTATTCGACGATTTTCAGAGAATAAAAAAAATATATAAAAATATTAACGTTCTAGTAGATAGTGCGGAAAAATCGCATAATAAAATTTGTTTAGATATTGCCCTAGATTTTATATTTTATAATTAAGATATGATTAGTTTTATGTGTATCTAATGGTATAAGTACCGATATGGTTACTTGTAATGGTCACAGTGAGGACTAAGATATCAATCTAGTAAAAAAAAACCAAAATCAAACTACACCTAATATTTTGTTGTTTTTTGTTGATTCTATTAAAATATCTGTTAGGGTTGGTTAAAACTGGTTGCTCATGATGCATCTAGTATTAGCAGGTAATAAACAATGACATGAGAAAAATAGATAAGATTTTTAAATAATTCTATGCATATGCTAACATCGAATGTGCTCTTAATACAATAGAATTGTGTTACTAGGAGAGTTTTCATGTTTTCTATAAAATACAACCTCGAAGAATTTTGTTTTCGATTTTTGCTTTAATTAACGAGTAGATTGTTATTAGAATAAATATAAATATACGTTTTCGTTATAAACAAGGGATTTGGAATACTTGTTTTTCTAGATACTTCTATGCCTCTATCTTTGTTCAGATGCAAAAAAGGTTTTCTATAATACGTCATGTGTATAAATATGCGACTCACCAAAAATTACGTCCAAAAATAAAAAGTTTACTAAATAATCATTAGTCTATGTGGTCATACAAGACAGAGCGCCTTTGAATCATAAACAACCACGCCAGTTTAAAATCGTACATATTTAGAACAACAAGGGCAGATGTTCTAGAGGAGGAACATTAATTCGAGTTTAGTGTATTTAAAAATCATTACTTGGTGAGAATAAAATAAGAAAAGATGTTGCTAAGTGTTGGATATTTGTTTTAATTGTAAAAATGTGAGTAAAATTTATTATATTGCAATTTTAAAGTTTAATTTTCATTAAATATTATTGCTTAATAACTAAACTAATATGTTTTAACGTTACAAGTGTTTCTCTATATGCGATATAGAATATAATTATTACAAAATAAATATATAGACGTTAATAGCATATGGAAATTTAATTTTTTACCGTAATATTTTTTATATCATTATTTTGAACATACTGTATTTTTGTTAATTAGATTGTCTGATGTATGGTAAACATATTTTTTTTAGTCAAAAAGATTTAAATTATAGCACGTTTTCAATTTGGAATATTGAAATGTAAATATTAGCACTTTTTTTTTAATTGCTTGGTTAATTAAAATTTATAATTAAAAAAATTATCCTTATTTTGGTTTGTTTCAGATCTTCGTATTGTCTTTGAGTAGACAGTGTACCAATAATAGTAATTAATAGTTTTGACTCTTTCTTGAAGTTTAGTTACAATGTATTTAATATTCTATTGCTATGTAAAATTATATTGGCAATAATTTTCAAACATTTAAAAATATAATGAAAATATAATTTTAATAGTATAAGCTTACACATTCAATCTTCATGACAGTACACCTTAGCGTATGTACAAAACATATGTGGATTAATTTGCAGTAAAGTATCTACACTCACTTTTTTAAAAATTTTTCACAATACTTTAGTTGCTCAGAATTATATTTCATATACATATTGTAAAATGAAAGAAATTCAAATAAATTCTAGGTAAAGTAATGAAAAGTGAAAAATAACTATCATTCATATTTTTTAACGAAGTAATAACCACATCGCCTTTATTATCGTCGAATTATTATTAATCTAATACCAAAAAAGTAGTTTATGAAATTAAAAAAAGTTTTGCTTAATATACTTGTATTGTAATAAAATGAAAAGTCAATAAACAATAATAACTATCCATATTTATTTTTTTTAAGTAATAATCACGTCGCCTTTATCGTAATCGAAGCATTATTAATTTGTGTTAAAAAAGTAGTTTGGTTGAAACGAAATTTTAAATTTTTTTAAAATAAGTATTTTTATAATGTGATTTTCTAATATTTTATTGATATTTTGTAACTACTTTAGTAACGTCTTTCATCCGTTTTTTGTATTACAAGGTGTTATCTTATATTTTTTGCTTTCTCATAGTAATAAATTAATTTATGTTCTTCATATATAACTACATAGATAAAATTTAAGAAACAAAAATTATTTTAACTTTATAATATAAACTTTGTTTCTTTTCACTTATTTATATCGTTTCCATTTTCACGCGTCATTGAACCACGTTATAAATAGATTGTAAGAAACATTAATGCCTAAGGTTGTTCTAGTTTAAATTATTTTTACTTTTTATGCCAGTAAGTTAAAAATAATCAAAAGGCTAAAATTCCCCTCTTTGTTCACCAAAGAAGTATACTTATACTTTACAAGATACCAAAGAGAAGCGAATATAAAAAGATAAATCAACATGGAGAATTTGAATTTGTCGGTACTTAAAAAAAACTTTTACTATTTTGTAAAAGAAAAGCAAAAGATTTAAATTCCGCTGGTATCGTTATTTTCCTTTTTTGATTCTAATAAGATTACTTCTATTTGTTGACAGGTAACGCGGAGAATTTTAATAATACATAGGTATATAAAAGAATCGTGTATTAAGTTTCGTTATATTATATATATATATATATATATATATATATATATATATATATATATATATATATGTATATATCTTCATTAACACGAATATATGGTATTCTTTGGTGATGAATTGATTTGGTTTCGTAGTAGGAAAAAATATATTGTTATCCTGATGTTTTAAAACTCTGTATCTTAACTTTGATAGATTATTGATATATTCTATATTTCTATTTGATGAAGTCATATACGTGGGATGTCTTAAGTTTTGCTTAGCGGAACATAGAGGGCGCCACTAATCAAATGTCAGTACTAAAAATTAACCTCCAGCTTTATTTAACCTAAATCCAAAGTTAGTTGAAAAATGGGATTAAACCGAGAAAATTTTCGCGAAATAATTTTTTATAATTTTCGAAGACAATTATCTCAACAAGAATGCCTCGTTGAGTTGGTTTTTGTTTTCGGCAATGAAGCACTACATCAGCCAACAATTTCTCATTGGTATGGAGAATTCAAGCGTGAACGGATTGGTCTTAGCGACGATCCAAGAGCAGGTTTACCAAAAAACGAGAGTCACTTAGGAAAACGTCGATGCTGTGCGCAAAATTATCAACGAAGATCGACATGTGACATATCGCTAGATCGAAACATTATTGGGGATTGCAAAGATCTGAATTAAAAAAATTTTGCATAAAGAATTGTGTGTAAAAAAATTAGTTTTCTGTTGGATGCCGCATCTATTGATCGAAGATCAGAAAGCAGCTAGGGTGAATTGGTGTCAAAAACTCTGGATCGCGTCAACGCCGAAAACTCTAAAAACGTATTACTGGTGATGAAGCTTGGATTTACTCATACGAGCCAGAAAATAAACGCCAATCGTCTATTTGGGTTTTCCAATGTGAAGAAAAGCCGGCAAAAGTCGTTTTCGAAGTGTCTCCAGAAAGTGGTCGTGATATTTGTCTTGAAAGCAGGTCGTGTAGCAACAATTCCTGTACAAAATCAAAGAACTGTTACTGCCGATTGATATATAACCATTTGTTTGCCGCAAGTCATCGCTGAACTTCGAAAAACCAACCCCGAACGACGAATCAATCTCCACTAAGACAATGCAAGTTCACACAGCAAGCAAGACAATTGAATTTTTAACGCAATAGAACGTCGAATTGTTGGACAGGGAGTACAATTCAGACCTAAGTTCTAACGATTTCTTTACGTTTTCGAAAATCAAGAACGGACTGCGTGGTCAAAGGTTCCAGATGTCAGAAGGAGTAGTCGATGCCTTCAAAAACGCAATTTTGACTGTATTAACGAACGAGTGGAACAACTGCTCCCAGAGTTGGTTCTAGCGCATGCAAAAGTGCATTAATCTTCGTGGAGAATACTTCGAAAAACAATGAAGTCTAAAGATATCTACTGCTTTATTCCAGTTTTATATGCAAAACTTAAAAGACAGCCCACGTACCACCTTTACTCTTTTATTTCTAAATAATTATTAAATTTGTCAACAGCGTATTTTTTACTAAATGTTGCGTATTTACATATTCGACTAATTTTAATTAAATTTTTACTATGGTAGGAATGCAGAATAAATCCTTTTTCATTAATTATGTTATGGCAAACCATCATTAATTAAATGATAAGAAAAATAAAAATATGAGTCACATATACTATAATGAAGTAATATTTTCCAAATTACATTTTCATTTAGTCTCCATCATTATAGCTAACACAAGAAATTTTTTGTTGTAGTCAGTGGTTAAATTATGTATCGGCGACATAGAACATCTGTTGTTAATGTACTAACTTGTAAAATAATCAATAACATTAAGTTATTGTTTAGCAGAATTTGAACTACATCATTGAGAAAATTAAAATCATTAAGTAGTATCAGAGTGGAAATTTTGTAGAAGCAGTAATTAATTTAATGTTGCTTTTGAAAAGCGACCTATATAAAGTCCAAGATCAAGATTTGTAACTGAATTAGAAACTGATACATGACAGCATTGACGTTGGTAGTGGAAATGTGTCACTCGAAAGCGAACTTTGGAAAAAGTCCATCTTATCTTGATCGACAATGAAGAAAGAAATAGGTGAAATTAAATAGTTCAATAAGTAAATACTATATGAACTTTCCTAGATAAATGAATTGATTTGATTTAGTGTGTGCTCTTTATTTCTTATAAGAATCAAACGCTAAGCTTTTTTAGATGGATATTATTTGCCAATTCTAGGGGAGTATGTAGATAATCGAGTAAACGTTAAGCAACAAGATATACTCCAAAACGTCTATTGCATCTACATAAAATATTATTAATATTACTGTTTATAAAGTTACCTTAGTTATAATAAGATATACTTTCCAGTTATTATATACTCTATGCAAGTTTACAACTTACTGAAACGTTTATAACATAAATGTAAATGTAAACTATTTAGATTCTTTTATGTGTCTATTATTTTCTTGATTCATCATTATATGTATATTAAAATCCAGTGAAACAAAACGAAATTTGTATAAATAAAAAGTAAAGTTTAATACTTCATAAATCATTGGTAATATTGTCAAGTTACCTCGCGATCCTGATTATTACTGTAAATGAAAAAGATAGCATTACTTTAATTACTTTATGGCAAAGTTGGGAATATTACTACACTATTGTAGAATTTAAGTGAAAATAAATATTGGTAACAATTTACTTTAACAACTATGATCGTTTACATATTTGAGTTCCAATTTCTGGCTTTCTAAACACGAATTATTATTTATAAGTCCTTATGTGCGGAGCTTTCCTAATAAGGTGCCTGGATGATCTGGTTTAGTATCGAGCTTTCTATATATAATTTTATGTTGTCTAAGTGGATTTATCAGAATCAGCATTTTTACAACTTTGGCCGTTTTGATATACCGATTATATAAGTACGTTTTTTATTTTAAACATATAAAAAAATAATTTGCAAATAAAACAGTAAGTAAATTATGTTTTTGAAAATATTAAATATTTTTATTTTTCATAGTAGTATAGGGTGTTTTTTTTAGAGCTTGAGAACTTAAAAGGATAATACAAGATAGAAATATTATTGGAATGAAATTTTTTTTATCGTAATCTAAATTATAATTTCATTTTAAATATGATTTCCGGCATATGTCCTCCGCGGCTACTAGTTACATGGTCCATTCGATCAGTCCAATTTTTGATTACTTTTTCCAATAAATCTAGCCGTATGGCGTCAATGTCGGCATAAACCAATGAGTTAACATAGCCCCATAAAAAGTAATCCAGAGGCGTTAAATCGCACGAACAAGGGGGTCAATGAACAGGACCACTTCTGGAAATAAAGTTGTCACCAAATTGATTATAATACGCTATATAAATCGATATAGGTCTTGTTGGAACCAAATGTCGTCAATGTTTAACTGATTAATTTTTGGAAACAAAAATTCAGTCAGCATGGCTCGATAGCGCTCGCCATTCACCGTAACGGCAGCTCCTTCCTCCTTTCGAAAGAAATAATGATCGATGATACCGCCAGCGTGTAAACCGCACCAAACAGTCAATTTTAATTCGCTCTAAATACGGCTTCATCACTAAACACAATTCTTTGATAAAAATGCTCATCTTCGGCCAGTTTCAAAGTGCGCCATGAACTTCGCGAACAGATTTATTTTTTTCAAAGAAAATTTCCACAAGTTGGAAGCGTTGTTCTGGCGTTAAACGATTCATGATGGCTTGCCAAACTTTACTGAACAGAAATTTCAACACAGTTGACATTATCAGCTGTCAAACCATAGTTATCGATATTGATAGTTCTCATGCAGCTTAAAAACCACACATTATTAGCTCAAGTTAAATAGAAGTCGTTTAGATTTATTGAAACTATTTTACCATATTTTTGTATTACTAAAATTTCGTTATTTTTTATAAAGGGAAAGCTCAGTATGTATGCTTGTGATTGATTTTGACCATAACGCTATACCTTTAATCTTTAGTTATGTTATATTATTTGCGATGATACTAATAAGATACTAATTAATTGATAAAATTTTGTTTTAAAAATTCAACTTTTCCACTTTCACAATTGATATGTTAGAGTATGCATCATCGGAGATGACGTGTATCAAATACATTCAACGCTTTAATTTACTCTAAAAACATATTAGTGACGAGCATAGTTAATTATTTCGATATACATACCTACTGCTAATCTACTAGCGAAGCAGCGTTTGTTAGTAGATTAGTGTTAATACTAATACATACATATACCGAAAATGTTATATTGTTATTATTTCATAGACTTGTTAGTGTTGTTCCGTCTTTGGTATTATTTTTATTTCCGTCAATAATTGTGAAAAATAACTGGTTTATTCTGTTGCTATCACTTTTAAACTTTTTGTTTGTTGTTTTTCTTATCTTTTCAAATCTTTTGCTTTTCCCTTTTTTGAAAATTAAAATGGTAGGTCCTTTTCATCGCTTTCTATGAAATATAGTACTAACAATACATTTTCTTGTGATAATATAAAAATAAAATTAAAGAAAAATGTGTTTATTTATTGCACTTATATCGTCTAAAACGTCTAAATACTAAATATCTTATTTTGAAATCATTCTAAATAAAAGTAAATAACAGTCACTCTAAATAACAATGTGTAGTACAAACAAAACACCTACTACTATCCTAAATATTTTTGTACATTTCTATCTACACCAATCTTTTTGCTGGCACTCACATATATTGACTAGTCAATATATATCAACATTATTTTCTACTTCACTTTCAAAATCATACTTTGCAGGGATTATATTTTAATAATAAATCTGTTGCCACGTTTAGAGCGCCTTCACCGCCATGACTAGTAACTATATCAAAAAACTAGCGGTGTATTTAAATACTTGTAGTGGTATGAATATTTCTAAACTTGTTTTTAGTTATTTATTATATGTGCTTTTTTAGGACAGTGTAAATTAGATGATTTATACAGTCTTACAGAAATACATGCAATAAAAGCTAAAAATAAGTGTTTGTCTCAGAATAAGGAGTGATTCAAATATTGCGCCAAAATACATAGTACATATTTAAAGAGATTTTATTGGTTCTTGAACAGGCAAGTTTAATATGGACAAATGAATGCTAGATATCCGTCATTTTTCATAACCTGTAAACGGTTATGAAACATTTTTGCATTGTTTTACTATATTTTTCTGTATTATTTAATAAAATCTGTACTTTTAAGTACAAAACTAAATTAGGTGATCGCCAAGGTTCTAGCAAACAGTTAGTATCACCACCCAGAAAGCGTGAACGACTGGGATACCTGACGTATAAAGAAAAACAAATAACTTTGAATAAATATAAAATGTTAACGCTGCAAACTCCACCAATGAGAACGACAGCAATTGCAACGAACATCTCTGAAACTCTAAGTAAGTTGTAGGTATTACTTCTATAACTATATTATAAGGAATGTATTTCAGGACTAGCCAAATCAACTATAGAGTTATCCAAGAATATAAACAGACGGGTGAAGTCAGCCCTCCTAAAGAACGAGTAGACAGGCATTCTAGGCTTCTAGAATTTGATAAATTTGTCAGAAGTACTGTACGGCAGATGGTGTATGGTTTCTTTTTTAAAAACGAACTTCCAGCACTTAATAAAATATTAGGAGAAATAACTAGAGATGAGTCCATATTACAAATGAGTCGAGCAACTCTACACAGATTCTTGAACCTCATTAATTTCAAGTAAGTGTTAATGGCAAAATGTTTATGTTATAACATATTCAATTTAATTTATATTTCAAATATGTAAAGCGTAACAAGAGAATATGTTAACAGGAAAGAATGAAGTTATCAGGTGGAAAAGAAAATATCTGACAACAATAAAACATTATAGAGATGAGGGTCATCCAATATTTTACATAGACGAAGCATGGTTAAACGAGGGACACACAAAGGAAAAAGTTAAACTGATGCAAGTATAGCAGGTGCACGACAAGCTTTTCTTGAAGGATTATCCACAGGATTAAAAGAGACCTAGTGGTAAAGGCCGGCGATTAATTATACTCCACATAGAATCTGAATTCGGATTTGCAGAGGATGGACTGTTGCTGTTTGTAGGTAGAAAAATAGCTTTTACCATGATGAAATGAATGGTATTATTTTTGAGGAATGGTTTGAACAAGTATTGCCTAGGCTGCCAGATAATGCTGTTATCATAATGGATAATGCATCATATCATTCACGCGAAGTGGAAAGTCTTCCAACTTCTTCATGGAGGACAGCTGCAATCCAAAACTGGTTACGTTCCAAAAATATTGACTATAATGCAGAAATGTTACGTGCTGAATTATTACATTTAGTACGTCTTCATGTAACTGATCAAATGGAAGTTGCTGCAAAGAAAACTGTATTTAGGTTACCACCAAATCATTGTAAACTCAATCCAATTGAAATGATCTGGGCACAAATAAAAAGTGAAGCTGCTTCAAAAAATACTACATTCGAAATGTCACATGTACGAGAACTTTGATGGAAAAATTACAAATGTTACAATGGATAATTGGAGGAATTGTATCAACCATGTGATTAAAGTAGAAAAAAGAACGTGTGACTTAGATGGGTTAATGGATGATATTGTGGAACCATTTATTATTTGTGTTGGAAACAGTGACACTAAAAGTGATTTATTGTCAAGCACAAGTGAATCCGATTAGTTGTAATGCTAATATTTCTATATTTAGATCTTTGTTGTATTTTTGATGGAGTTTTATAATAAATTTTAATATTTGTTTACATTTTACCTTGAATTTCACAAATAGATGAATATCAATAGTTTATGACTTACAAATTTATATATTACTTTTCTATTGAAAAGAAAATTCCATGAAATATTTATTTTAATAATATTTAATGTTAATTTTGGATAGGTTGTACATATTAATCCAAAAAGTAACGTTTGTACAATCATACTCTCATTAAAATGTTTTTTTTCCATTTATTTTTATATAATAAAGAAAAAGATTAATATTGTTGACAAACTACTTATATTCACAACTGTTTATGTTTCATTTTTAGGGTAAGTTACATTTTTAAGTCGTGTTCTGCGTTTTAGCGAGATATTTGAATCACCTTATTCTGAGACAAGGTATAATAATAATAATGTAAGTAGGACATAAAAAAACATTTTTGTTAACACAAAAATTTATTGAATAACAAGAAGTGATACACTAAAACAATATTAAAAAATAAATAGTTGTGCTTGTTATTATAAAAATATCTTTCGAAATTTTATGAATTATATTCTAGTGATTCTTTGAGCTTTATTTGCATGATTTTGTATCTTAATTAATATGTTGACACATTTACAGTACGTGTTTAACACTATTGGTAAGATTATATTTATGTGCAAATAGCACGTTGAATGCAATCATTGAAAAGTGTTATATAAATTTTAACTATAATATAATATTTTGGAACGAGTTTTGGAGCTTAGGGGTATTTATTTTAAAGGCCAGAGCATACTCTTTGACTACAGATTAAACTCTTGTAAAAAATTTAGTATTATTGATGTAATAAGTACTTCATTTTTATGAATTGATTGGAACAGGCTATACATTTTTTTTTTCAAATACCTACTTACATTTAGGGAAAATGCTCAGTTTTTCTCTATTAAAAGAAACTGATTTAAAAAACTGATCTCTCGATAGAACTTCGAGCAATTCCTTTTTTGTCCATATAATAATACGCCACTGTATACGTAAAAGAAATTTTAAGTAAAATCTAAACTCGAAATAGAAAGTATGATATTAAATCACAAAACCATATATGAAAATTTTCTCTAAATGCTTTTAATTGAAGTTTATCCTTGTATTTACGTATAGTTAATGCTCATTAAATTCTGCAATAAATGTGAAACGAATATAAAATTTAAGTATTGTAAATACTCTACTAAACAAAAAATTTACTTTTGAAAGTAAGTTTAAAACGATGGTGGAATTTAAAATTATGCCTACATAATTTTGCTAGTTTTAACTATAAAAAGGTGTACGCGTAGGCATATATTTGCGTACATTTGGTATTAATAAGATGCAAGTTTTATCATCTTTTCTAATTTTAAGTATTTTGACGTCATATCGCACACGCATGTTAAACTTGCGGATTTAACTGTCTAGATTCCTGCGAAAATCTGAATAACCAATGGGAAGACAGACGCTTGGGTTATTTAAAGAAATTCATTTGAATGTACTATATGCCCGTATATATGAGCAGAATTAGTTTCAAATCTTTTCTGAGGTGGATGTCTGCCAACTTTCATGTACGCCTCTCACCATGTGCTTTTATATCTAACTCATCACCATTCGTGTACGTAGTCGCAAACACTTTAACGCAACATATAGCCTCTAAAAAAATTCCATTTCAGCACAATGATTCGTCGTCATCGTTTTAAGTACAAATAGGTACAAAATTAACGTTTTTAATTGTATTAATATTGACATTGTATATTTATGTGTTTCTATTTTCAGAAACGATGGAACAATTCGAGCAACTGTTGACTTGCGCCATTTGCTTAGATCGCTACCGTAATCCAAAACTTTTACCATGTCAGCATAGTTTTTGCATGGAACCATGTCTTGAGGGATTGGTGGATTACGTTAGAAGACAGGTAAATATATTAAATAAATGATACAGCATGCTTACAATAAAAAAAATTATAAATAGAAATATATTTATTTGACCTTATAATTTATAACTCTTGCTACGTTTTCTTTACTAACAACATGTGTTATGTTTATAATAGAGTATTTATAGGCTCGTAATATATATCATCGGATTAATTGAATTTCCAAAGTGCAATAATAAAAGTAGAATTCCTTACATTTAAAAATTTAAAGACTGTATGTATAACAAAATACAAAATTTTATAATGTAAATCATTATTTCATGTACCTACTATATTAAAATTAAGTAAAATCTAAAATCAGAAACAAGTATATCTTACATCTTGGCAATTGCGTTTCGTAGTTCGTTTGACGGTTTGTCTGAATCCAAGTGATTTGTAATTCGCAGTATGTAAAATCAGTTAAATAATGCCTTCAACCTGATTGCCCAGCATTAATTTGAATGTCTATAGTATACCTGAAATATTATTAGTTAGACGTTCTATTAATAGATATGTATATAAAATTTAATATTAAGGTTATGATATTATTAGCAAAATTGTTTGGCTATAATTCGTTTGTCTCTGAGTTGCTTAAATATATTTTACAGATATACGCGTATCCACTGGAAAAAATACGTTTTAAAGATGTTAAAAATATTTTGATAGTTTTTGTATTTTTTGCGATTCATGTGATGTATTCATGAATTTAGAAGGAAAGAAGAAAGATCACATTTTGATTAATTCAAACTTTCCGTTTATACTTTTACTTAAATCCTGATTAGGATTATATGACATAAAAATTGTATATTAGAATTAATGCTAAACAAAAGAAATTATTTAATAGATTTATAAATAAATTGATATTTAAAGCAGTAAAATTATTAACTATATCCAGCGTATCAATAGCTATGTTGGTTGTATCGTCACACTCAAATAAAGAAAACTACTAAGTTTATATTTAAAGAAACAAAGATGAAAGGAATAGGAAGATATGATATTTCGAGAAAAAATGAATATATTATAGGTTTTAAAATTTAAGCAAATATAAGCACGGAAATGTTAATATATTATCAATATGAATTCAAAGAAAACAGAAAGAAAGATAATGAAACGTGTCATGCAAAGAAGATAAAATATTGCTAATGGAAATTCAAAGAAAAGGAAATTTTTAGAGAGCGAAACATTAATATTAAAAAGGAAAAACGTGGAAAATTTATTTTCTAAATATATAGTCAGTAACTAGGAAGTACAATATATTAAAATTGCAACATAACCTACTGTTTCACTTGACAAACAAGAAAAGCGATGTACAGTTATGTTAGAACGAGATTAGTGGACAAATATGTATATTCATTTTGACGATGAATTGTGAAATTGTATAAAATTAAACGCATAAATACTCTTACATCTCTTGGTTATTATTTATTATTAATATACATATATTATTTGAATTTAGTACGCTTAATTATCTCACACGGCTTTAGATTGACGTCTTACACATCTGCGAGATGAAGGGAAGAATAATGCAATATAAAGATGTAGGTAAATTTTGTTGGAGACCGTGGTTATTTGAATTAATCAAATATAGGAAAATAAACCCTTAGCATATCAATGTTTGTACTTTGTATACGAATTTCGACAACTAAGTTGTCATCATCAGTGGACTATTAATCACAATGCCGCACCTGCATCCGCGGTAAAGATCACAAAGAAAAATTTCGCACACTCGTTCCGCCAAAACCAAACACGAATTTTTGATAAGTGATAGATGTAATCATTTTTAAAGTAAAAGTAATATATAGAGAGGTTCGCCAAATTTACAATATAATAAATGTACGTAAAACTCAATATAAATTACAAAACCAAAAAATGTGTTAAAAGTTTTTATATTTGAAAGTGCCATTATTACATTAAAAGTATCAATTTAAGTACATATATTATACATATTAAAACTTTTTCGTAAAAGTATAGTATGAGTACTTTACTTGTCCATAACTTTCTAATTAAATTTTGAAGATGCGTTACTAAATATATTATACATATCTGAATCCAAATAACATGTAATCAATCAAGTATTTTGATTAACGTCATATTCACATATTTAGACTTATATTCCAAGATTACCATAATTCCAATGTAAATACTTATAACATTCTGAATTCCTAATATTACGTAGGTTTAATCACTAAGGTTGATATATAACCCCTTTCCACATTAACTTTTGTAATTCTGTATACGCATTTCGACAACTAAGTTGTCATCATCAG
Organism: Dermolepida albohirtum; assembly: GCA_031893035.1. Classification (NCBI taxonomy): domain Eukaryota; kingdom Metazoa; phylum Arthropoda; class Insecta; order Coleoptera; family Scarabaeidae; genus Dermolepida; species Dermolepida albohirtum. Next base: position 78,466 of record JAVIWB010006570.1, on the reverse strand, counting down.
CAGACAATTGCAAAGTGTCGCACCTGGTAAAATACGGCGAAAAAAATCTGTACGAAAAACAAACTCCGTACGCGATCTGCACTGCTAAAAACCAAGATGTACACCTTGTAAGGCCAAAGAATCAATGTGACTGCGTCAGTTTAAATATTGATCAATATGTACACCGAGAAATTCGGTAGAGGTAAGCAACAAATTTAATGTCACAAGAACAATTAATTGTTCATAATATCGTACAAACTGTTTTTGACTCATTTAGTAATAATTTATTTGCATCGAACCAATTATTCATAGCACTGATGTAGTTTTGACATTCACTCGTTAAATGAAGTAAATTGTTTCCTCGTATGAGAGACTAGTATCATCGGCATAGTTTATTAGCCAAAGCTGCCCATTCTGAGGGACATTATTGATACCATCTATGTAAATGTAAAAAAGTAATGGTCCTAGTACGCTTCCTTGAGGTATTCTCCTATCAAGAAAATTGTAACGTGAAAAAACCGTCTCGTCAACTAATGTTAACTATTTGTTGTCGATTTGATAAATATGATGACGACAACTCATTAACCACCTCGGGTACACCGTAAAGTTCAAGTTTCACCAATATTTTATGGTCAACGTTATCGAAAGCTTTACTTAGACCTAGAAAAATACCACAAACTAATTTACGTTCTTCTAATATCGATAATATTCTATCCGTATGAAGAAAAATGGCAGTTTCGATAGATCTACCTTTGGTGATGTGTTGGAATTCGTTAAAAATGTTACACTCTATCAGAAATTTATTTTACCGAATGAAAAGAATGTATTAGAATATTTTATTAAATATTTTTAATAAATTTATTGGTCTATAATTATCCAATTGATTAGTTTTTTCCTTATTAAATAAGGGCTTAATCAGAGCTATTGTATTTTCAAATTTCTCGAATAAACTTTTTATTTGAATTTGTAAGATCGTAAACGCTATCTAACGTTTCATCAGAAATAACATTATAAAATAGCTACAAACTAAATTGATTGTATTGTCTAATAAAAGCAAATTGATTAGAAGCATCCACTGCAGGATGATTACATCCTATGAATTGTGCAAAGTGACTAGAATATCCGGTTGGTAATACGTTTGTACTTACTACTCTATCAAAAATATTAGTATATTATCAATACAGGACGCTGACGTATTAGTAACTCGAGTCGGTTTTATAATTGGAATTTTAATAGAATAAGAGTCCAATATTATCAATAAAGGAACTTGAAATTGCACTTTATTCTAAAATGGCAATATTAAAATCTCCAGCTATCAAAAGGATGCAGTTGATATGTTGTAGTTTTATGATAATCGTCTCAAAATTCCACTATATCAGAAGAGGATGGTGTATAAACACAGAGCATAATTACCTTTTGTCCACCTTGTATAAACTCAACGGCACAGCACTCAAATATATTAACTCTTAACAGGTGGTTCATCTCCTCCAGGGACTTTGCAAGGTAGTGTTTTGATACATAAATAAGGCTATCTACCTCTTTGCCAAGTTCTCTGCAAAAATAAGAGACTAACTTCAGTGGAAAAAGTTTCAATTCACTTTCCGACATCCAGTGTTTCGTAAGGCATATTACATCGCATGAAATTCCCCTCAGGAAAGCTTATAACTCCAGGGTACAAATACTAAGACATTCGGAATAAAAAACGGTTGATTTCAACGCCGGAAAGCCAGATTTGCGGATTACAGGCAATTTCAATTTGAGTGCTTGGAATATATATCTTAAATGAGAAGTATTGCTCGGGATACTTGGATTTCATCTGTGTGCATAAAACCTCGGTCACTTTATAGGTTTTGTAATCTATTATTTCATTGCAAGTAGTCTTACTGCCAAAACCAAAAGCGTGAATGTGACCATAAAAGAGTGCTCCTTTTAAGCTACTAGTGGACGCTGTATTCTCGATGGTGCTTTGTTGACGATTTCGACGGCGTTTATTGATTACTTCCACAATCCCGTTATTACCTTGGTAGCCTGTTTCTTTTTTTATTTTCCCTCACTTGATATGGTAACAGTGATAAAATTAAAAATGAAAGCGTTTTTCAAGTTATTTCTAGTATGCTTGTTTTGTTGTTAAATTAAGACTTTTGGAACAGTAGTTTTAAATATATATATATATATATATATATAAATGAAATAATATAATAATAATAATAATAATAATAATAATAATAATAATTTTATAATATTTTTATAGAATTACAATTAGATTTATTATATAGATTAAAATGATTCATTATTTCAATATGAATCTATACCTAGAGTGTAAGACTAGTATTAGGTACAGAAATATCAATTTTAGTATTTTTATTAGTTTATTAGTTAATGTAATGTCTGGTCTATTGTTTGTCATTGTATACATTGTGAGAATATTCCAGTACAATTTAACCTCTGATTTTCCGTACCATGGGCCAATAGTGTCTACTAATTTGTATTTGTTTGTAATATATCATATATTATTTTACATGTCACGTTATGTATTCTCTCTGGGTCTGTGATATACTAAATTGTTTCTGATATTTAAATATTGTCTACATATGTCTTCAATATCGTTTTGTTTTATAATATATGTATTTACTACAGTTTTTTGTTGTCATAACTCGATCTTGTATTGTACACATTAAATCTTCTATTTCTGTGCAAATATCGTGTGTAGTATTTTGTTTTTTCAGGTTTCTATTTAATTGTTGTTAGTTATTATATGTTAGTAAGATCGCATATGCACTAACTGCTTTAGTTAATTATTGCTATTATTATATTATTATTATTGCTGTTCTTAATGTTTTTAGTTATTTTTAATATTATTGAATTTTGAATATAATCTATTTTTCTTTTCAGGTGAAATGCCCAGAATGCCGGGCAGAGCACAGAATTCCCTACCAAGGCGTTCAAGGCTTTCCTACCAATGTAACTCTCCAGAGATTTCTCGAATTGCACATAGAAATCACTGGGGAATTACCAGATCCAACAAGCGGGCAAATAATGGAGAGATGTAATGTATGTTCGGAGAAAGCGTACTGCAATTTTTGTTTCCATTGTGATAAAAAGATTTGCGAAGAATGTAAAGGCGCTCACATGGACATCTTGCGAAGGGAAATTAGTAGAATTAACAATCAGATAAGAAGAGGCATTCATCGTCTTCAAGATACTCTTGCTATTGTTGAAAAAAACACGCAAAATATTCAAATTAATTGTCTTTCCGTTACTGAAGAAGTAGATGAAATTTATAGACGATTATCGAAGGCTTTAAAGGATCGCACAGAATATTTACGAGGTGAATTGGACAAATACTTAGGAACTGAACTGCGAAGTTTAACAACCTTGAAGGACAATTTGGAGTTAGAAATTTCTAACATTTTAAGTAACTGCGATTTAGTCGATAAGCACATGAATGAAAATATCAGTTGGGATGATTGTGAATTAATGGACTGCAAGGAAATTTTCTTAAAAACGGTGGAGTTTATTCGAAACTTTGAGTACGAAGCTTCCGATTACAGTAGAAAAGTAAGACTAGTCTTAGCTCATGATCCCAATCAGTTAGTGCTTAATGTAGCAGGCTATGGTGACTTAAATGTATCCAATGTGCATTCGTCTTTTGGTCAAGGAACTCATCTTCAACCACCAGGTAGTGGTCCAGGTTTAATGAGATCTAAAAGCGACCATAGACTGGCATCACAATTTAGACAACAGGAGGAAAGAGGAGGATATGAAAGAGGTTACGGTGATGGTAATGAAGATTTGCCTCTGGGTGGTCGTAAATTCGGAGAAAGATCTAAAGCATCTACAGATAGATATGATCGCTATGGCAGAAGCGGTGGTGACTATGGTGATGATTACGATAACGAATCATCCAGGCCCATTAGATCACGTTATAGGTCTAGATTTAATCGCCATCAAACCGGTGATAATGATTCCGATACCGAACTTTCTTCTACAAGAGGTGTGAGATTTACTGAACATAAAGAACGTGAGAGAGTTATAGATACTGAAGATGTTGCTAGAGGTCCTTTAAGTGGAATAACTAGATTAGCAGATTCTCCTAGGGTAATGCAAAAAATACAAGAAGGTAACAGTGGTAAAAAAAGGGAAAAAGAAATGCCGCTTACAACACCAGCTCCTGTTGTTACACCTACACAACCTAAAGTGGTACCTAAAAGACCTCCACCTCCAGCGAACAGACAAATTAGTGAGGAAGACGAAATTACTAAAATAAAAAAGCAAAATAAGGGAGCCACAACATCAACTGCAACTCCCGAAACGGAGGTACGTTCTCCGCAACCTGTTCCGAACGAACGTGTTACAGCAACTAAATGCGAGGAACCAGAAGAAAGACATAGTTCTAGGAAAACACCACCAGCCCCGGAGGTGAGTTTACAAAAGCCGTAACCTCAAAAAAATGTACCTGATAAGTTAAGAGAAAATATATAAAATAATTTATAAATTAAATTAGTTTCGTTTGCATAGAATGATATTGTATATTTTAATAACCACGAAATTTAGTGATTAATAATAAATATTGGCATGTTTTTTTCTACTACTTTATTAGTGTTATTACTTCTACCACTGTCTTTACTACTGTTACTACTACTACTATTACTACTACTACTACTACTGCTACTATTACTACACAAGTTTTCTTGTAAGCCATACACGCATATATTGTAAAACATACCTTCCATTGAAGAAATTATTGCCTTTGAAAGTGTATTAGTCGAATTTGAAGATTTTTTTTGTTTATGAAGATTCGTTGTATTTAAACAAAAAATTTTTCCCACGCAGGCAACATCGAGTGCCGAAGAATCAGAAGAAGAATCAGTAAGTTCCTTACAGAAAAAATCTTCGAAATCATCTGTTCCGCCCAGTAGAAGGACGTCTATTGAACCGGCACATAAAAAACGATCTACCAGCACAGAGTCAAGTAGTTCCTCGGAATCATCTTCATCTAATGCATTCAGAAATAGAGGTTCGAGTTTTCATGTAACTAAGGATTTTAAACAATATTTACCGAATATTATTTATTCAACAGAATCAGCAAGTAGATCTAGAATTCCTACTTCGACTACGCCAAAAGAACAAACCAAAGCTTTTCAGAGTAGATTTTTATCAAATAGGTCAGGCACAATTTCAGTCCCTCAGGAAAAAGAAGTGCATTCTGAAAGCAGTTCTGAGGAAGAAACTGAAACAGAAGAGGAGTCTGAAGAAGAAACTTCGAAAAGGGATACTAATAAAGAAATTACTAAAACTGATATAGGTCCTCTCCTTGCTCGGAGTGCCCAAGCTAGAGATAACAGTAGTGAGTCAAGACGAAGCAGCAAAGATGAAAGTACACATAGTACCATATCTAGATACTCGTTACCTAAAGAAGAGCCGATAGTGAGTAATTATCAGAGGAGAAGACCTACTGTACAAGAGGAAGAACCAGCATCGAAATACGGGTATACAAGTCGATTTTTAAATAAAAGCAGAAGTTCAGCAACTGTTCCACCTGAAGATGAGGAAACAGTTAGATATGGATCTACAAATGTACCTGAGGATACAGAAAGTAAATATCCTAGCGGCCGTTCGAGATATATGGCTTTAAAAGAAAGAAGACAACGCCTTGCCAGAAGTCGAAGTAGTCATAATTTTGCTGATGAAGACGATCCTGAAGAACCTTTATCACCAACATCTTCAAATCCAACTGCGTATTTGGCTTCTAGGGGTTATAGTTCTGCAACAATTGGTAACGATCTTTCTAGAAGTCGATCTTCTCACGCATTAAAGTCTAGAGAAAATTCTCCAGACAGATCAACTGGTGTGGAAAAAGATGGCGCTGCGTTAAGTTCTTGGGCCCGATATTTAAAAAATAAATATGGCAATAGAAATGCCAGTAAAGAAAAAGAAAGCGGGCCGTCTAGTGTAGCATCAACTAATAGTTCAGCAGCTGCTAGAAGGCTATCTTTAGGTTTACCATTAAGATCGTCAACAGAATTAGGGAGCTCTGACGATGATCAAAAAAACATGCAAGGCTCCCCCACTACCCCTACAGCAACTACGGTGGCAGCAGCCGGTAAGTTAATAATTTATTCTATTTACTGTTTATTGTATTTGATCATTTTTGTTACATATTAATATATTATTTAAGATTCGCTATTCGCAATTAATGCTTTTCATTTATTAATTATTAATTTCGTATCAATATTAAATTTATCCTTTCAGCAGTTTAACCTACATTTTTTGGAATAATCTATTCCCTTCTATTAAAGAAATACTATTTTTGTCTTCAAATTAAATGCCTGTTTATTGGATTTTATAATTTCACATATTTTTCCCTAAAAATGCTGCATTGTATACTAATACTCATATAATGCAGTGTATAAACAGAATTTCGGTAAACTATAGCTCTACGGGCACATTGAACACCCTTCATTAGATATATTTTCTGGTGTCCACTTGAGAATGTCATTTTTTAAAAATTAGATGTTCATAACAATAAAAAATATTAAGAAAATGCATAAAGCAAGAACCTCCCAGAAAATTTGTTATGATTTTTGTGGATTCAAATTATTGTCCATGCAATGTGCTGGGTCGTATATATGTAATTAATTTTATTTATTTGGATATTGATATTACTGGTATCTGTTGGCGAGTCGCGTACGTAAATATTTATTGTTGTATGCACGATAATGTCCATATTTTTTACATATGAGGAGTAACCAAGAATAGTTTTAAATATAGAGTTTTGAATGTAATAAAGGCCACAGAAAATTTGTTATTTAGCCAAGTCTTCCACATCTGCTTATTTTTGTTTTGTAAATTCAAGAGATCTATTTACATTTCTCAACGTGATTATTGGATTAAGGAAGATGGGGCTTGTAAGGTTTTTTTATGTCAAATCAAAATATGTATTCCAATCTATTTTATTACGTTATATTTCAAGTAATTACTGTTAACAAAATTATGTATTATGTTCTCAACGAATTTGGTTGAAATTTTATTGGAAACAGAAAAGTTGAAAAAATAGATAGAAAAACTGTTGTCTAACGACAGAAATCCAAGTTGTATTTTTGAATAGTTATTTTTCCATTCTAATTGTGACTTTCTTCGTCACTATTAGCGACATTCCATCGCCATTTATTTTAAATAGAACTACATGATCAAGAATCTATGATATAATTTCTCGTCTTTACAAAGAAAGAATTTTTTAGAATATAAAGTAAGTACGTACTTAAGATGAAAATTTTGCAAAATATAAATTATTAAATTAAAATTAAGCTTCTGGTCTCGTAATGTCCCATTTAGTTCAAGAATTTCTCAGTAAAAATTCGTTTTTTGTCTTAACCCAGCGATATGCGCATTGGTATTGTCTTGTAGGAATAACACACAGCGAATTGGAATTACAAGTTGCTTTTACTGATACGCTGTCTTCAACTTCTTTATGTTGCTCATCAAGAAAATCAATAAGCAGCATGCCATTGAAATATTAAAAAACAGTCGAGAGAAGTTTGGCCGCCGACAATTGAGTTTCGACTTTCGCTGGACATCAAATGCCACCCCATACTGAAATGCTTTAACGTAGTAGTGTAGTGATCAAGGCGTCATATGTTGTAACACAAAAAAAATCTCACCCTATTTAGCATACCGGTTTAAAAGTTTTTGAGAAATTTCGCTATGTCTGGCTCTTTGATCTGCGTTCTGTAACGGTAGAACTCATTAAGATTTCTTGACTCAATCGCCACAAAATTTTACCTCAACATGTTCGTTAGAAAATTTAATAGCAAAACGTCGTTATATAATACTAGGTACTTCTGTTTCATGCTGACAGCTTCTGCTCTGATGTATACACATGTCAATGTTCGATGCCAAACTATGCAAGATGCTCATATTTAGTTATTATGAACTAAAAAGTACTAATGCAATGCTAAAAGAATTTTTTATATTTAAAGCAAAATGATCTCGATTAGAACACATTTCTTGGTTATATAGTATTAAAACTACACGCATTTATGTCATTTTCATATAACATATTATTTAATGGATGTGTGATTTGTTCTTTCTTTATTTACAATTACGTAAAAGCTGCAAATTTAATTTCTTGTCGAAGAAGCAATATACAATAATTTTACTTAAGCATGCAAATCGAATATTTAAACTAGGTATTTACTTCCAAACATTCTCCACAATTTCTACATAAGGGTCTGTAGATTACTAATTTTGTAACTCTGAGATATGTTTACATAATCAGTATTTAAAAATAATAATATATAATAAGAATGGGCGACTGAGCATCTATTAATATTTTATTACAGATAGCTTTGATTTTAAAATATCTTTGTCTAACTCAAAAGCATTTCTAAAAAGGTTAATTAATTCTGCAAGGCAAAAATCAATTATCTTATACAATTTCTCATTAAAGAAATACAAATTTGTAGTAGGCTTTTTACTATATATATATATTGCCTTCTATTCTAATTTATTGCATCATGTAACTTTCTACTAATATTCTAATAGTGTTTTATGATGTATTACTCTAATAATACATGTTTTTATTTATAGAATTAATATACAAGCATTCTGAGACTTAATGCTCTATTTATCCTATAAAATATTTAGCCGATGTCAAGAGGGTGTTCTTTTCATGTTGAGCCTGACTAGGAGGCAGTATTTTTTTAGATATAAATAAAGGCTTTTCCAATAAGGACTTGACAACTTTTTTTCAAAATAAAATGCAGACCATTTGAGATATTTCAAAAACTTTATTATCGGGTTGAAGTACAATCAAAACATTTATGAATGGAACTCGACTTCGTTCATACGGCCACCGCGGGCACGTTTGCAGCGGTCGATTCGTTGGACCCAATTTTCGATGACTCGGCCACACAATTCGACCGAAACGGCTGCTATTTCGCGTTCAATGTTGGCTCTGAGCTCTTCCAACGTTGTCGGCTTGTTGGTATAGACCAATGACTTGACGTAGCCCCAAAGAAAAAAGTCTAGAGGCGTTAAATCGCACGAACGAGGCGGCCAATCGACTAGTCCATTTCTTGAGATAACACATCAAACTTACTCTTCAATAAATCGATTGTAACGTGTGCTGTGTGGCTTGTGGCACCGTCCTGCTGAAACCACATGTTGTCCAAGTCCATATCTTCCAATTCGGGCCAAAAATAATCGGTAATCATGGCGCGATAACGATTACCATTCACAGTAACGTGACGATCATTATCGTCGACGATAAAATATGGCCCTATGACGCCGCCGGCATGCAAACCGCACCAAACAGTTATTTTTGTGGATGAAGTGGTGTTTCATGAAGCACATGTGGATTTTCACCCGACCAATAACGCATATTTTGCTTATTGACGAACCCATTGAGCCAAAAATGAGCTTCGTCACTGAAAATGATTTTGCGATGAAATTGATCATCTTGGCGCATCTTTTCCGGAGCCCAATCGGAGAACGTACGTCGCTTCAAATGGTCCATCGGCTTCAATTCTTGAGTCAGCTTGATCTTGTATGGGTGTAAGCCAAGATTCTTACGCAAAATTCGCCATAAAGTGGTCTGGGCGATGCCCAACTCTTGAGAACACCGTGGAATTGACTGATTTGGATCATTTGCTACGGACGTTTCAACGGCAGCGATATTTTCGACACTTCGACCAACCCGTTGTATCACTGGCACGGTAACATCACACAACGAATATGTAGACTCAAATTTTTGCACTAAACTTGTTACTGCCTGTCTACTAGGGCGAGAATTACGACCGAAAATCGGAGTTAACGCTCTTAAAGTAGCGGTTACCGACTCCGAATTTCTCTAGTAAATTTTTATAATTTGCAGACGTTGTTCGTTCGTGTACTTTACCATGATGAAAATGTTAAGTTTACTGAATAAATTGACAATGACAGTTCGATGATTAGTGAAAGGGTGCGTTCACAAATTGAATTAAAAGTTGTCAAGTCCCTATTGGAAAACCCTTTATTATTCAGATTTTCATTCTGTTTTTTTGTAAGTTTATGAAAAGCGGCCGATTAAGAAAGTATTGCCTAGAACTTTTTGATGTATTAGATAAGATCTTTAAAATAAGTCATTCATACTAGCTAGTATAATAAATTTCGTTTTGGTTCCGAGAGTATTGATGTAAAAGTTATCAATATTACCTTGCACAATTATTTGTGTGTACTGTTCCAACAAAAAATGCTTGCGAAAGAAACCGTAACATCACTCGATATCACTAAGCATATTGCAACTATAGTGTTGAATAGGGTCAATTTCGAATTATACACCATTACATGGTTGCCCGGAGTCTTTTAAAAGGTCTGTGGTAATCAACCATAAGGGAAAGTCACCGTTTGAAAAGTGACCTATTTAAATTAACAAAATTTTGAATAAAATGGGTCAATTTTTTAAAAGAGAGATATATATGTTGCTAGAACGATAGAAAAATGTTTTAAAAACTGGTTCCTTTAAATGCAAATTCGTATTAATTACAAAGCATTTTGAGAAAAACTATAATGTGGTTTACTATTGCTCACTAAGAGAACATCTTTGGTATTTCTATCTGAAATAGATCTAGAAGAAAGAAATTGTTCGTTTACCGAAAAAAAATCAAAATATCTTATGCACTCTTGATACAACATATTATACCCTACTTTCTTTAGTTTATCATGTAATAATACTATCTGATTTTATCAAAATGTTGTTTATCATAAATATGTAAGAATGTAGTGACTATATGTCATTAATAATGCTTGTAAGTGGTGTATTTCTGGATATGGACAGCGTTTAAACTTTTGAATGTTTCAGTTTGTTCATGTTTTTTAAATTTTGTAGGTATCGCGGCAGCAGCAGCAGGTACCTCCCCTAGGAGTCAGTACATGCAAAAAAGTCACCAACTATTTACAATTGGTAGTCGGGGGAGCGAGCCCGGATTATTTACATGGCCTCGCGGCGTAGCCGTTGGACCAGATAATACTATTGTCGTAGCCGATTCGTCCAACCATCGTGTTCAAATATATGACGCTACAGGAAAATTCCTTAAACAATTTGGAGGATATGGTAATGGTGAAGGGGAATTTGACTGCCTTGCTGGTGTAGCTGTTAATAGAATAGGACAATATATAATAGCAGATCGATATAATCATAGAATACAGGTAAAACATTTTTATACATATTATTTACTATGGTCAGTTGTTAAAATCAATAATTTAAGTTTGCCGTGACAAACTTTGTGATAATTATTGTCAATTAGGCTGTTCAAAACGACTCATTCAAATACCTTAATACCGTTGAAAGTACTTAGCGTCTTCTTTTTCCTTGAATATTGTGTTTCCTCTGCAAATTTAAATTACTTAATTTTTCTAAATCATCTCTTTCATTTAGTTTAATCGACCCAGTTTTTTATTCATGCTTAACTCGCATATTGCATTGCTGAAGTCATTATTAAATATTGTTAGTTTTTCTAAATAATTGTTGATTTTACAATTCTGTTTAAAATTTCTATATTTGATTTTCCATAGGTTGATGAGATTATTCCTAAATATTCAAGTAGTGTACATATTATAATTTTTATAATCTCAACTGTCTCTCTTAATATATTCATAGCGCTTCCATTTTTTATTGTTTCAGTAATTTCTTTTTCCACTTTTACTATTAGTACGAACTGTTGTTTATTTTTATCGATTCAGTATTTATGTATCTAATCATCGCCTATAAATTTTATGTCCTTTTCAATTTTTTTTCACAGATATATAAAAATCTTATTTCAAATTTGGTGGATGTTATATGTTTCATTCACTATTGTCAAAATTGCTTTTATATTTCATTCCTTATCTTACAGTTTGTACTCCATATTTATTTAATTCCATTTGTGATTTGTCTGCAATTTTTCTAATACGTTTTTGTTATTACTAGAGCGATCACATTTGTCTGCACACCAGGTTCGTAATAAGTAGTACGGTTACCATTGTCTGCGCTCCACTTTCGTATTTACATACTACATCGATTATATTTAGGTATTGTTGGAAGCACGAAAGTTTGCCAGTGTATCAATAACGCTGCAACATGCGAAAATATACTGGCATTTGTCTAATTGATTGGTAGTCACATGTGTCGAAGGAAGAACGGACGCAAATGTTTTTCTAATAGAGTTACGCACTGCGTCTTGTCAAGAAATAAAAAAATAGAAACAGACGTATGCAGATCATGTGTATTACGTACACATGTGTCACGTACAGTACAGATAAAATAGTGCTTTGACTTTTGACTTATGAAGTTTGTCTTTTCTGCAGTTTCGATAATGTTATTTGTTATTGTGCTAACAGCTAATTTATCATATTAAGTTTACACTTAGGTAACCTAAGTAGGCAGCTTTTATATTTGTTATTTACAGGTTAGGTATAGTCATCCCAGGTGCACGTCTTGATTCTAATTGCTAAGACTTTGTTTATAAATTGTTGCAATATTTTGAAGCTAAAAAATGCAACGGAGGACCTTTATTGTCCGTTAAATATTTAAATTGTTGCTTTAGAAAACAAATTTCGAAAAGCATTATTTTTGAGAGTAGCTGCAGCATTAGGTATTTCTGTTCGTGTTTAATGTATGATAATAAGTAGTATGAAAGAGAAACAAACTTTGACGATGACGAATTTGTTTTTTCTGTAAATACTGGTTCAGAATCTGATACCGATGAAGACATGGACAGTGAATAAACTATATTAGACTATATTTTTATAGTTTTATTACGTTAAAATTTAAAATACTGTTTACTTTTTCATTTAATAAACGAACTACTTCTTCTTGTGAAGTATTTAATAATCATTTCAATAATATTTCATAAGACATAAATTTCTCCATACATTTCTTTTTTCCAATGTGGTTTTCCTACTTTCTAAGACGTTTCAGATAAGTATCATTAAGGTACCTAATATCCACCTTGCTTGAAAATAAATGATTCACACACATTTATAAACTCTCTTTTCCAGTCATGTAGGTGCTGCTTAGATGTTAATAAAAACGTATGCTTATTTTAGCAATATTAATGACAAATAACGTGGCCTATATTTACAAACTTCTCAGATTATATTAATCGTAACTTCTAACATTATCGCATCTGACAGCAATATAAATATAGTATTTCATTTGATGATATCCTTACTTCCTGTCGACATCTTATTTCATACGACAGTATTTATGTGAACGGAAAACATTCCTGATTTCTACTTTATTTACTTACTTACTACATGACTCTAGTTATTTCTGTTTCTTTATTTTACCTACATTCTCATTTGTTATTAGTTAGTTAATTCTTATATCTAAATTTGGTTCTGTAAATTTAGGCTTCAGGTTTTGTTAAATCCATTTGAACATTTGACATCGTCTAGTTTGTGCTTGTTTTTCAATTTACTTTGTCTATTGAACTTCTCTTCTATGACTATCAAAACTTGAACTAGTTATTTAGGGTGCTTTTCAATGAGAACAAGTATGTCCGTGTCAATTTTCGTACTATACCTAATGATACTGTTTTGCTTCTTTTCGATCCGTTTTTTGTTTCTTTTATTTCATAGAATGAAAGTACTCTTGATGGTTTACTATTTTTTGCTAGTTTATATCATTTGTCCTATACATTTTATCATCTTTTTATCTAATCTTCTTTTTCTTATTTGTCCATCAATCGAATAATTCCAGAAATTCTTATTGTTACAGATAAATAGATCCAGATTTCTTGTTAGGGGTCTCTGTTAGTTATTTCCTGCACGTTACTGTCTTATAATACAAGGCCTATTCTCATCAAGTTTGAGGAGGTTAACGTATAATTTAACACTACAGAACAAATAGTGTTTTTTGGAAAGTTTCTCTTATTATTTATATATGTATGATTAATAAATTTCCGTGTTGATTTTGTTAATTAACGAAAATCTGTAGAATACAGCAAAATTAAATATATTTTGAAATTGCAGGTATTCGATCCTTCTGGTAGATTCTTAAGAGCATTTGGTAGTCAGGGAACCACTGACGGAAGATTTAACTATCCTTGGGGAATTACAACGGATGCTTTAGGTTTCATATACGTTTGTGACAAGGAAAATCACAGGATACAAGTAAAATTACTGCTTAAAAAAGAATGCACTTATTAAAAATTCTTATATGCATAGGTATTCCAATCTGATGGAACTTTCGTTGGAAAATTCGGTTCGATAGGTAACAAAGAAGGTCAACTAGAACATCCGCATTATATTGCAGTATCGAACACAAATAGAGTGATCGTATCAGATTGTAATAATCACAGGATACAAATATTCGATGTCAACGGTCGTGTCATCACAACTTTCGGTACAGAAGGATCAGGAGATGGTCAATTCAAATTTCCCAGGTATAAGATATATAAACGCCCATGTTTATCACGACTGTATTTATATACGCATATTATAGAGGTGTTGCTGTCGATGATCAAGGGTATATTTGCGTGGCCGATTCTGGTAACAACAGAATACAAATTTTCCACCCAGATGGAACTTTCCTTAGGTCGTTTGGTAACTGGGGTTCGGGTAAAGGAGAATTTAAAGGATTGGAAGGTGTTGCTATGTCATCTAATGGAAGTATATTGGTTTGCGATAGAGAAAATCATAGAATTCAAGTATTTTGATTTTCCATTAATAAAAATTTATCTGTTGTGGTCTTTTATTTTCTTGCAAAAGTACCCAAATGATTATTTGTATGTTATGAAGTGATAATTCAGAACAATCACTGTTTTTAATATTTGCGATATTATTGTTAATATTGTTAGTGTAGCAGCCTGAATATACTGATTATCTTAGTATAATAAATTTAAATACTAATATTTTCTAATATGTTTCGAAAAAAGTATTTAATGTTATCGTCTCTTTTCAATATATTCTGCCTGTACGTACGGTCAATTGCATCTACTGTAGATGTTCACGTGCCAACATCTAATATAATTTCTGTAGACGTTTTAATATATAAAATCAGAAACAAACATGTAAAAGGTATATATTTAAAGTCTAGTATTTGTATGTGTATTTATGTATAAGGTTTATTTATGTTCTTCGTATTACTTTCATAACAATACAATAGTGTTTTTTACATTTCCGACCTATGTACAATGAAAATAAGTTCAGGATTGTTCAATTCGAACTTTGAATAATAGACATATATGTGCATTTATATTGAAAACCACGAAGGCAATGTTATATAATACCTATAATTTATTGTTTGTGTTACATTCGGAATCTTCATGTATTTATCCCCTATACTTATGTTTGAATAAATACAATATTTGTTAATGCACTCTCTCACTCTAGACTCTTCAAAAGCTATTGAAAGGTTTGTTGGTTGCATTTGTTTTATAAAGTTTGTTATTGTAATTATAAATTTAGTTTTCAATTTTGTGCATGACGTCTTTTTTTTAACAAACATGTAAGCTATGTGATAATTTATAGAAAAATGATAGCATAGCGCGAGTTTTATGCTGACAAAGAAAATCTTCCATCCCGAAGATATTGATTTGAAGGAAAGATGGCAGTAAAGTAGCCCTTAAAATATTCTGTAGTCGTTTCAAGAAATAAATATTGATTAAGATAAGCATGTAAACTTGTACGTGAACTATCCAAATATGCCAAAACCAACGCCTTGAAAAAATCGTCACTCTGTTTTCTTACTGGTACATGAAATGTATTGATGGGGAGAAATATATTTCTATGCAGTTTCGTATTCTCAAAAGTTTTGAAACATTTGAATACAAGCTCTCCTAAAAATTTCGCCCGCTTAAGTATCAAAACGTTAGGAATAAATAGGTTCGCTGAAGAGTTTGGCCCTGTAAGAGCTATTTTTAATTTAATTAATAATAAGTAATTAAATTATCTAATTCATCTCAATTTTGATGAGGTACATTTGTAACTAATAATAACAGTAGGTACTTTAAGATTTGAGAGAATTTTGAGAGCCCTCTTAATCCCTTATACAGCTCTATCAGGGCTACTTAATTTCAAATTGGTATCCGCCGATTAGGGGACTTTCTTGGTGAGTCACGAATTCTCAGGGAAATATTTGTTTAATTTATAACCTTATATTAATATGTCATTATAAAGAATCAAAGACGACTATCTTGCCTTACAATAATAATATATTATATAAGACATTACGAAGCGTTGACTACTGAACAATTAGAGTAATAAATTCGAAGTAGTACACTATGAAGAGTTACATATTGAAAGTTGAATGTTAATCATACGTGCATAAATAACTCGCGAAGTATGTAAATAGAATGAACATATATGTAATTCTAAGATACATATACACTGCGCACAACAATTAGAGAATATTTGGAAAAATAAATAAATAAATAATATAAGATACGCAAATATTTTTATATTGCAACTATAACGCTTTTAAACAAGAAACAGAATGCATTGACAGGTTTCAACTTGTACAGCGCTTCGGTGCAGCGCCTGCGCGAACCGTCACTGCTTGAGGGTATAAAGGAGCGTATTCGAGCGATCTCGGCTACAGTTAGATTTTATTAGTTTCTGTATCATAGCTAATTTTTTAACTGTAATTACGGGTAATAATGAAAAGACAACACGATTTGACTCATGCATAGGCTTGGAGAGCCATAGGTCAATTGGAAGGTGGACGGAGACAGCAAGCTGTTGCTTTTTGCAGTTAGTCAAATTGTGATTTCGAATATGTGGAATCGATTTTTAGAAACTGGAGATGTTCGGAGAGCACAAGGACAAGGACGCACAGCATCTACAACACCAAGAGATGATCGATACCTAACAGTATTTGCACGTAGAAACCTCACCCATAACGCAACGCAGCTTAGAAGTGAGCTTGCTGCTGCTACGGGAAGAGTAGTATCAGCTCAAACAAGAAATCGTCTTCATAACGTAGGTATATATGCTCGAAGACCCATAGTATGCGTTCCACTAACTGTTCTTCAGGTCGCGAAGAATATGGGCTGAACAGCATAGAAATTGGAATCACGATGACTGGGCACAAGTATTGTTTTGTGACGAATCCAGATTCGCCTTAAATCCAGATAATAGGCGTATTTTAATTTGACGTGAACCTGGAACACGTAGTCAACCACAATTTATACGAGAAAGGCCACAATACGAAGTTGGGGGTGTAATGCTATTGACTGGGATAAGCGCAGAAGGTCATGCAGATCTTTATGTGATACAAAATGGGAATTTGACTGCTCAGAGGTATCTCGACGAAATTTCTGTGAGCCATTGTGCTTCCGTACGCTGGCACTATAGGTGAAAGATTCATTTTAATGAATGACAATGCTCGTCCACATCGAGCAAGCATCGTGAACAACTGCATTGAAAAATTGGGAATCAATAGAATAGACTGACCAGCAAATTCTCCTGATGGTAATACTATCGAACATGCTTGGGATGCCTTAGGAAGACGCGTTGCAGCAAGAAATATGCCACCGCGTACAATTCAGGAACTTTAAATTGCTCTAATAAAGGAATAGAACAATATTCCACCAGAATTTTTTGATGTCCAGATTCAGCCAATGCCGATGAAATGTTGAACCTTTATTGCCGTTCGTGGAGATCATACATATTTTTAACAACAGATTTTTGATTATTTTATCAATAAAACTTCTTATAAAGTCTCATAATTGTGTATTCATTTAATGATATTTATGCACTCTAGTGCCTTAGTAGCTTTATAATGTGCAAACAAATTCAAACGTGTCAATGCGTTCGGTTTTTATTTAAAAACGTTGTACTTAAACATATTTGCGAGGTGCTACATTCTTTATTTATTTATTCTATTATCATTTTTCCAAATATCCCGTAATTGTTTTGAGCAGTGTTTTTAGCGAGCAAAGGGTCATAAGAAGAATAAGAAAATCTAGATTGACGTCAGTATCAAAATATACTGCCGTTTTAATTAATGCATAATAATAAACTTTAATATGATAATTAGCAGAGGGTTTTGGCTGGTTCGGGCACTGCCTCCACTCCTGATGACGTCAAACTGGTCATATGACGTATACGATGCATGGTCAAAAGGCCTGATATAATTAAATATATTTAAAAATCAAGATGGCGCATAATCAAAAGGGCATTAAATTTTAAGAATTAAGATGGATGGACATAATCATAAATTCAAAAATAAAAATAGCGCTTAGCCAAAAGGACATTAATAAAACTTTAATTAATATAAATTCAAGATTTAGGTTAATAAATTTTAATATTACTGACTATATAAAGGGTACTAGAAAAGTTTTGCAATATGACGCATCAATGAATCGTAGGAAGCTGCTTGTTGCTGCATGTTGAGACATGTTCATACGTGCATAGTAACCGCCACGCCATGTCGATGGGCTCAGTTATTCATGAGCAGTGAGAGTGTAAAGTGCTCTTGATGGCATTGTGGTCACGAAATGAGATAAGGGCAGTTTTGTGTTGTAATTTCGTGCGTGATTTAAACATAGACCAGTGTCTCGAAGAAATTACTCTTGCACTAGGTGATGTTTGTCCACATCGCACAACGATATTCAGGTGGTACAGAGAATTCCAATGGGAAAATTTAACTGCGGAGGATACTGAGAGGCCGGGAAGGCCACGAACGTCAGTTACGGAGGAAAACGTTACTACTGTGAGGAAAATGCTTGGCGAGGACAGGCAAGTGACCTGTCAACAGATAGAGGGTATTTCAGACCTAAATGCACCAGCAATTCCTTCGATTCTGCATGATCATTTGCACGTGAAGAAACTTTGTTCTCTCTGGATGCCCCATCGACTAACCGAAGGGCAGATGACACGACGTGTGACTTGGTGCCGGCATATGCTAAAAAAGTTTAATAAGGGACAATCTCGGTATGTGAACAACATTGTGACAGGTGACGAGACTTGACTGTGCTATTACGATGTGCCGACCAAAGCTAAAAACAAAATTTGGGTCTTTGATAATGAGGACACACCCGTAGTTGTCAGAAAATTCCGATTTGTAAAAAATAAAATGATAGCTGTACTTTCAAATCGAGTGGAATTATGGAACACGTCGTTTTGGATACAGAAGACAGTCACAGCTAAGTGGTATACTGTACAGTGCCTGCTTAAAGTCATTGGATCTATGAAGAACCTGCGGCCAAAGTCAAGAATGGACACCTGATTCCTCCATTACGATAATGCTCCAACGCATCGCGCCAAAGCCTGCACCGAATATTTGACCACAACAGGATTGAAACTTCTCGAGCACCAGATCTTGCTCCCTGCGACTTTGCACTGTTCCTGCCTATGAAAATGAAGCTAAGAGGGAGGCGGTTTTCCAATGATGAGGACCTTCTGCGGGCTTGGGACAACGAGTGTGCTTTACTACTAGAAGAAATTATTTTGAAAAAATTAAATAAACGAAACTGTACTGCAAAACTCTCCTAGTACTCTTTGTACATAGAAACTACCTAGTATTTTTTTACCATTCATGTTTTCCAGCAAATATATGAATAACATAGTAGACTAGTTGGGTGTACATACTTTACTACATAGCTATTTGTATTTACATACAATATCACCAATATTAAACTTATTTGTTCCTTTTACTTTAGTATTACTGTAAGCACTAGACAATAGCTCTTTCTCGTTCGTTAATGTAACATTATACGGTTTTTTGTTAGTCGTTGGATGACACGTTTTATTATATTGATCTGTTAAGGAATTGAGAGCGTCGATCCATTTATATTTACCAACCCAATTAAAACGTTAGTTTAATTTATTTTTTACAGCATAACTTTATTGAGAGGTTCATTGTAAAACCATTTTCCGCCATCCGGATGTCTCGGACCTTTCAGAATTTTCTTCATCGCGTTCCGAACATCAAGACCAGTCAGTCTTACTTTTTATTGGTTGTGTTTATAGATATTTAGAAAAGCAGTTTATAACAACGAGTATGTACAATACTTAAATCAGCTTGCCATAAATCGTCGAAGCCTTTAATAATGATACGATGTCTGGCAGAATTTTCCTTTGCCGGTCAATGTAATTCATTAACATCCTGCTTAACTTTACTTATTATACATGTGTACTCTATGATTATTGTAGAGTTGATGTGGCTGAAATGTCGGCGTTTTGTTTCATTTATCTTCTGATCACCCTCAATTTATTTGTTCCTTAATGTGTCACAAATTTTCTCGACATCCTTGATTTTTGTAAAACCACTCCAACATTATTATTACTTCGTCCATCCATTTCAACTGAGAGTTTCGTATTTTTTTTATCAATATCTGTAATATCTTTATTAAGAGCGCCTTCCCAGATTTTTAAAATTTATTGCATTAATCTTACTATCACTAATTAACTTATTTTTCACTTCCGAAATATTATTTTTAATATTTTCTTCTGAATTCTGAATTTTTTCTGAAATTAACCTTTTAGTATTATTAGTGATCTATTGAACACTATTGTGTATTTCTTTAGACGTATTCTCATTTATTTCCAAAATCTTTTTATTGAACACACTTTTCTCTTTTACAATTTCTTTTCTATATCTCCTTTGAGTTGATTTAACATCTTATGGAATACACTTCTTTGTTCCGTATTATTTTTATTGTTTTTTTTTCTTCAATATCATTGATTGTACTAAACATAAATTGTTTATTCACACAGTCCTCATCATCAATTGGATCTGCAGTGAAACGTATACGTTTACCACCATCATTTACAGCACTATCAGTAGTTAGGGGCAGGCCAACGGGTCGACGGTAGAAAATTCTTTCAGCCGCCGATGTGACTTTCACTGATAATGAGAGAAAATTATATAAAATTTTAATTATTTAATCACACCGGCCTCTCTTAACTCGCGCAGACGACCAATATTTGCCTCACCCCCAATAAACGCATTGATACGGGATGTTCTTAACAAACATGGTTGATCCACTACCGCTTCATGATTTAGACGGCTGGTTTTTTTTTTGAAGTGAAGGGTCTAATAACATGTTTCCATTTAGTTCGCGTACAAACTCGTAATTGTTTTGTCTGTCATTATCTCGACGATGAGCGCTGGTATACTCTAACGTGTTATTATATTGTTTCAAACCACCATAGCCTATTGGATTCGATTTAAAAATGAATTCGTGCAGACCCTTACTGCCTTTGAATCGTTTGTTTCCAATTATTATGTCAACTGCATCAAATGTGATTATTTTACTTTCCAACTTTAATCTATTAACATCTGCCTCATATCTAATGTCGTAAGTGGTATCATATGAGTTGCTCGTATCTTTAAAGCGACCGTCTATGTAGTTTCTGGGTAGGGGTTGAAATTTTCAAAAAATATATCAATTACTTCAGGGCTTGTTTCACTCATTGACTGATAAAGGTTTCGAAATGAACTGTCGACAAGATCAAGTGATCTCGCCGCAAAACTTTCGGGACTATATGTGAAAACACTTTCATTCTCCAAAAAATCTGGTCGCCTTACTGGCTTGTTAATAGATGTTTATTCTCGGTTATCGGTGGAGCAGGTCTCTCTTCTTTTTTAATCAGCTCTGATTTTATGATATTCTTATTCAATGTAGTAGCATGGATAATTTTCCTTAGAGGTTCCGTAACTAGCTTGTACATTTTCATCTGGATCGGAACGTTGTAATTTTAATTACATGTCCTTTGCCTAATAGCATTGATAATATTAACAATTTCTCGCCTCACTCTATCGTTGTTTTTTTTTAATTTTTCCACTAGTTTCGGTTTATTGTCCTTTTTTATAATGAGAACGCTTCAACGAATGGTTCGGCACCGTGAACGAGTTTGCTGTGTGATAGCATTTATTAGCTTATACGCACTAGAAAACGAAAGATTGCGAGACACTGAACTGTTGTAGTTATAAATTCCACAACAATGACGAATATCTTAAAACACGATAAGCAACGGCCTTCCATCTTCTCCATTGCCACAATAAATTCTGAATTTGTGACGATTCATACAAAACAATGTTTTGCTCTTATTTTTTTATCACAGCCAAATCGTTGAATATAAATACGGAATTCGATCTAGGCGTCTGCCAGGTCTATAATATCGTTTTCTTTATAAGGAAAATACTTAAAATTCCGGGGCCCCTTCATAATTCTTTCCAACAGCTGATATTTCGGTTGCTACAGAAATTTCGAGTAAATATAAATATTTTGAGATTAAAGACCGTTTTCATTAAACAACAGCGACAGCATGACATTTGTCTTACCACAATTAGATGACTCTTCCGATTTTGATCATTCGGCAATTACAAATATAAAATTATATTTAAATTCTGAGAGCTATCCATACTCCGCTATTAATTTAGATATGGGGCTCAAACGTTATGCTATCGCATATCATACGTATGCGAACTTTCAGTCCAGCTATTACGGACGTTAAAACCAACCACTTTTGGATTTCAACCAGTTTCACTAACACGTCCTATATGTAATCCATTGCTCCGAACAAAATTAATCAGTAGTGTCCACTAATGCCGATATAAAATTGGAATGTCAAGAACAATTTAAAGAAGATACGGTAGTATATTGCCCAATTCTGCACAACTTAGTCGAATACCAACCGCTGACGGGAACAGTCAAGAAAATAATTTAAATATTAGTGTTTTTTAATAAAAAACTTTTATATGCTGTATAGAAATTGTTAATTTGAAATACGATAGTAGTAATCTAAGAATATGACAATACTGTGTTAATATTTGTATAATTTGTACTAAAAATATGTAACTTTTAGTTTACGCAATTTGTTTTCAATTTAAACAACCACAGCCATAAACGTCAAAGCACATTCCAGACAAATATGCTCTATCGATTTATATAATAATCCTGGATAATTCAAGCTCTTGTCGTTAATGTTACCTATTAAATATAGCGATATGGCTATTTAGATGCATCTGAAACATCATTCACGGACATAGAAGATGAAATAATAAAATTTAAAGAATTCTTCAATTTGACCATTGATGGAACTCAAATAACGAAACATTAGAATTAATGAGCAGATCTCATGGAATATCTGATTTTCTACAAGATTTTCAAGCTCATTTAAGTAAATGGAATGAAAACAGTATATTGCGGTATTTTTCAATGGGTTATCCGTCAACAATAAACATCGCTCAAACAGCTTTTGATATATGGAAAAATTATACAAATTTAACTTTTATTTATTCAAGAACGCCAGATATTATAATTTCATTCGCTGATAAACTCTGCACGCAGGAATAATCAACGGTGTATGTGAAGAGAATGTCAATATAACTTTGATGGAAAGGTGGTATTTCAGCGCACGCCTTTTTTCCAATCCGAAATAGTTGCGTTGAAAGCCGGTATTATGGGTTTGATGATATACCGACTGGAGATACTAGTTTGTTTGCAGTCTTATTGTACGAGATCGTACATAGTTTGGGATTAAAACACGATTATGATCCTTCATCAATTATATATTTATTTTGTAATGGAGATGCTGTTAGTTTATCAGATCGTGACCTAGAGGCAATTCAATTTTTTTATGGCAAGAGAGAGAGTTGCAGATTCCACTAGTAATAGGATAATTACTACTAGAACATTGATGTAAAAAAGTAAGCGCTCCAAACTTATATGCAATTCACCCTACTAATTTTTTACATCGAGTCATCATATGTATGTATTTTATAAATAATGGATGTGATTTTGTATATTGCTAAACAGCTGCAGTATAAGAATCCAAAGAGAATCCATGATTATTTACTAGATTACCGCTACTTACACTCATTTCTGTCAAAATTCTGGTGATATTATAATCTTTGACGATAGTGGCAATTATAAGGTTAAGTTTCTTAGTTTTAAGCTGTTACATAAATATAATAGAAGTAGAATTGGTATACCAGTTTATGGTAAAATTAATGCTGCTTCGGCATGTACAGAGGGAAAACGTGTATATTCCACGATGATTATTATGTGGAATTTGATGAATGTGATTTAATACTGAAAACGCGAGGAATAATTTTAAATAAATTTCCTGTCATTCCAGAAAATATTGATAATGTTTTTAGGCATAACAATGGTAATTTATGTTTTTTAAAAAATAATACATTCTACGAATTTAACGAATTTTGTAAGTTATTAAGTGCAAGTGAATTTTATCTAAAAATATTTGGGTGGTCCACTTAAACGACATTGACTTAAAAAATTCGAGAATCGTTCAAGCAATTAGTTAAATATTAATAATTGTTTATTAATTTTTAGAAAACTTTATGATTTGTATACTATTACCTCCTCCTTTTTAGAAGAAATGAAAAAGAATATAAAAATGAACGAATGAATATATGAAGGTTAATTCAATGTTAATGTAAGGAGTTAATAATTAGTAGTTGTGTACAATGAGCATCAAAAGTCCAGGACGTGTGCTAAGCTGAATGAAAGATTATTAGTGGAATAAAACGACAGGAATGCCTTTAAAATTTTATTCACAAGTTAAATTAATTCTTAAAGCTTGAATGTGTTAAATAGAAATAGTTAACAAGAACTAGAGCAACAAATAAAATATGATAAACGTCGTCGCAAAGCTGTAATAAAAGATAAGTCTAACGATATTTAGCTGGTTAATAAAATATACAAAGAGTTAGATTAAAATACTTGTACCTGCGTGTTTGCGTATATGTATATATATATATATATCCTGGATCAGGAAGCTATGTATTTTTCGCGAACGCGAACTTAAACACATGGATACAACAAACGCGGGAAAACAACTTCACGATCACGTCAAAGGAATGCGTGTGTACTTTGTCATGGTCTGAGAAGAAGTCCCTGTCTCTTACACGCGGCTGCTCTTAAGACACCCCGTATGCTAAAGGGTTAGGAGACAGGTCATATTTGAACTACCCAATAGCAAACGAGAATATTGGCGCGCTATATTCGACTTCCTAGAAAACGGCGAGTAGACGTTGCTTTATTACACTTGAACAGCACGTGACGAATACAAAAGATTCCTGCATTTGTATATATCACAAAAAGGTTAAGATAAATAATAATTTATGACTTGAAACTCGAACTATTTTTAAATTTAAATAACTTAATTTAAAAAACATAATATAGAGAATTATTATTTGTATGCGAAGTGTAACAATTCCCGCACGCGTTGGTGAGCTTATTTGTGATATGTTGTTGATGTTAGTGTTTCAAATGAGGAATCGTTAATCAAATGCATCATTGATTTACTTTAAAGGCAAAGAAAATGCGCCCAGGATCGACTTGTGCTATACTGTACTCACGTCACTATACGAGTGATTGCGATAAAACCTGGAAAATCGCAGTGTGAGCAAGGGCACGCCCTTAAACATCAGAATCCAGTTAATTACGTTTGGCTGAATTTGAAATTGCTAGAACTTAGCAATGTAAGAAAATGAAAGCAAAAACTGATCTGCTTGTTTAAGTCGCACAGGTGTTAGTCGCGAAGAAAAAATACAGAATAATATTTTGGGTATCGCTACGATAAGGGGAAGATCGACCCTAATCTAACATTACATCACTAGCTAACTTAGAACTAAGTAAATTACTATTTGTGATATTCGCGTGTGTAGGAGTACCCGTTCGCGCACTAATGACTCTGTGGCGAGGTCGATGCAGACGTCGATGTTGACGGTCGGCCTTTCGACAATGGATGGCGGCGTTTGACCAATGCTCCCCGGCACTGGCTGACGGTCGGTCTCGCTTGAAGACGGGCCTCGTCCGGTTTACCTGATTCGTTGTCCGGTCTTGTGTTGTACCGTGGCCTTTTCGACTAGAGTGTCGTTTCTTCGTATTTTTCTGAAGTACCTGGGTTGACCTACTTAATCTAGGTGATTTAGGTCGCTGAAAAATACTAACAGACTCGATTGCACGTGACGAAGGGATAGGGTTAACATTAGGATTAGATTTGGTTCTTGGGTACATATTGGATGTAACGAAATTAATTGAATGACGAATATCCTTACCAAAATCTAAACAACGTTTTCCTATATTTAATACAGCTTGTTGTGATTCGAAGAACGGCATACCAAGAATGAGATTCTCACGCAAATCTGGTGCAATAAAAATAGGAATTTCAATGACCTTCTTTTGAATTTGCATGTTTACAATCCCAGTTCCGGTGATTTTCAGGTACGAAAATTTGTTGCCTACTGATGCCGTATTAAACTTCTTCGATGTTATGCGTTGAACAATGGACGGGACGGCAAAGTTATGTGACGCCGCGGTATCCAGAAGAGCGTCGACAGAGTGTCCTGTGACGTTTACGCATATACGGGGTGTGCTTGATGATGAATTATGTTGTAAATAATTCAACGATGGCTGCTGTTTCGCTCTGCGGACTGGGCAATTGCGATGCCAGTGATTATCCGAGCAGTAGCTACAGGGCGGCAATCATTTCGTTCTCGGCTCCTTCGCTTTATTACCTAAAAGTAAATTAGATGAGACTGATACTTTACTTGCGTAGATTTCCGTAGGATCTCCATGAATATAATTGTCGATCTGTATGCAGGCTTCTCTTAGCGCTTTCGTTGATTGTAGAGGTTTTGGTCCTAACATCACTTTGTATTCGGATCTTAATTGCCTCTTGATTAACGTTGTAATCTTCGTGTCATCCCAGTCCGGGTATAAACGATTACATAAACGTTTTTTCTTCAAAAGAAAAGGAACTGCGCGTTCATTTTCTTGCTGAAAACAACCATACAAAATTTCATGCAGTTTATCCTGACGTTCGACAGCTTTGTAACGTTCGAGAAAGAGTTCGCTGAAACAATCGAAAGAATCAATTTGATTATCAAGTTGCTCAAACCATATCGCTGCTTCTCCATCAAGGTATGATGCAATTTCATCGATTGTCCTAGCAGGAGTTAGCGTATGTGCTTTCAGATGCGTTTCCAGCTGTAAGAGAAAAATTTCCGGATCCTGGAAAATATCTCCACTGAAAATATCTGGTTTCGGAGGCGATACAGGGACTGTAACAACTGATTTGCAAAATTGCTGTAAAACATTGATAAGAGATTGTATATCAGATGAAGTATACGTGGGCGCCACCAAATCATTTAATTTGGAATTAGAAGGGTTGCTCTGCTGTCCTTTCACTTTTGACTTCATTATGATGCTGCGGGTAGGTTCGTTGATCACACTTGATCTAAAAATAGCTCCACGTTATTGGGCGACACTTTATTACCTCCTCCTTTTTAGAAGAAATGAAAAAGAATATAAAAATGAACGAATGAATATATGAAGGTTAATTCAATGTTAATGTAAGGAGTTAATAATTAGTAGTTGTGTACAATGAGCATCAAAAGTCCAGGACGTGTGCTAAGCTGAAAGAAAGATTATTAGTGGAATAAAACGACAGGAATGCCTTTAAAATTTTATTCACAAGTTAAATGAATTCTTAAAGCTTGAATGTGTTAAATAGAAATAGTTAACAAGAACTAGAGCAACAAATAAAATATGATAAACGTCGTCGCAAAGCTGTAATAAAAGATAAGTCTAACGATATTTAGCTGGTTAATAAAATATACAAAGAGTTAGATTAAAATACTTGTACTTGCGTGTTTGCGTATATGTATATATATATCTCCTGGATCAGGAAGCTGTGTATTTTTCGCGAACGCGAACTTAAACACATGGATACAACAAACGCGGGAAAACAACTTCACGATCACGTCAAAGGAATGCGTGTGTACTTTGTCATGGTCTGAGAAGAAGTCCCTGTCTCTTACACGCGGCTGCTCTTAAGACACCCCGTATGCTAAAGGGTTAGGAGACAGGTCATGTTTGAACTACCCAATAGCAAACGAGAATATTGGCGCGCTATATTCGACTTCCTAGAAAACGGCGGGTAGACGTTGCTTTATTACACTTGAACAGCACGTGACGAATACAAAAGATTCCTGCATTTGTATATATCACAAAAAGGTCAAGATAAATAATAATTTATGACTTGAAACTCGAACTGTTTTTAAATTTAAATAACTTAATTTAAAAAACATAATATAGAGAATTATTATTTGTATGCGAAGTGTAGCAATACTTTATCAAGAAATAAATTGTACGTTTTTCTATTGAAACAACTTCTTAATATTGTATATTTGATTTATACAATATTCCGTGTTACGAATGATCACGGAATATTGTGTTTTCTAACTTTATGTGGAACACTATATTAATTGCTCGCTATTTTATACGTTTGCATTAGTTTACGTTTCTTTTTTATATAATAAATAATAAAAAATGTTTATTGTAGTTTTTTAACCTACTATAGATGTTTAAGTAAATATATTCAATCACAATTAGTGTAGTAAAACATTTTTAAAACCTCACAAGAAAATCTTGTTTTTAACATATAAATTTAATTTAACTGCAAAAAAGAAGTGATTAGATTGTGCTAGAAAAAATTTATTTAATGAACGGAAGTGTTCGTAAGAATTGTGAAAAAATATATTTTTTAAAAGAACACATTAAAGAAAAATTTAATTTAACCACAAAATTTGATAAGAATATATCAAGTAGCTTGTTGAGTTTAATGTTTTTTATTTCATTACATCGACTATATCTAAACTGTTAGTATCGTGAATTGTTTCCGTGCGTTTATACGTAGGGAAATTAGTTTTTTTAACTTTACAATATACTGATATTTTCGAATATTTTTAGTATTACAAAAAATTAACTGCATACAGTGTGGTAAGGTTTTCTCTCGAGTGAATATTCTTCGCAGTGAAAGTTACAGTTCACACATGCGATGCTTCGAGAAGACGTTCACTAGGAAAGATAATTTAACACACTTTTGAAAAAGAGAGCATCCCCTGGAATGTGGACAGGATGTGCTACTTTTCAAGAGGAGCAGCAATAGGGAGCCTTCTACGAGTTATGGTGTCTCTGGGGTAGGATTGAGGTGTTGTGGACAAAGATTTCCTAATAAAGCTTGTATAGAGGACATCTTCATTCGCATCAGCATTTATCGAATAACGGCAATGTGGTTTCATATAGAACTTTAGGCCAACAAAATTCTGATATATAAACTTTTTTGGCTGAATCTAAATTATGATCGTGCAAACTGATCAAAAATATCGTTGATCAGGTAGTGTCTAGTGTTAAGGTGCAATTTCAGTTATTCGCTCGCTACGTGAAGCCTCGAGCGGATGAGCGAATAACTGAATTAAAATCCTTCAACATTCAATATGCCATTGTTACATAGTCAACAGACGATAATATTTTTTAATCAGTTGGCTAACAAACTTATAACAAAATCAGAGGAGTTCCAAGAGAGAGACTCTGGGTGTACGTTAATTTCGGTTTAGCATTCAGAAATTAATATAAATTCTTTTACCTTCTTCAGAGGATCATCATACTTAGAATCACCCGTTCAAATAAAACGATAAGAGGCATGTATCAATATTCAAAGTAATGATGATGCATGTCCAGCTTGGGCCCTAACGGCAAGGCTCCACCCTGTAGATAAAATGGTAGAAAGGGTGGCTTCCTGCACCCATTATAGTACCATTTCAATTTAGAAAACATTAAATTTCCAGTTAAAATTAAAGATGGATCTAAAATTGGACCCCTAAATAATTTAAGTATAAATTTCGGAAAAAAAGAATTCTGACGTAGGGTCAATTTATTTTACTCAAAATAGAAAAGAATTTATTACTGATTGAGGAAAGGGAGAAACCTTATCATGTGTTAAATAAAAATCTCTCCAGACTAATTTCGTTTCAAATTAATCGTAAAGAACATTGTAAATATTTATGTGATAGGCGTTCAGTTTATTTTGATACAGCGAAAAGTTAAAGCCTGCAATCATTTATATACCGTTCTACCTTCAACTGAACCGCGTAAAAATTGGGAGATATTGAACTCAAAATATTTTGAAATTTAATGACCTTCAAATGTTTGTTCCATTTGTCGTATATGCCGATTTTGAAAGTTTACTTCAACCGATTCATTCATGTAGCGTTAATCGATCCTCATCGTATACGCGAGAATCACATAAACTTGTTCCATACAGTTTTGGATACAATCAATAATATTAAGCGTGATTGTAATTTGAATAAATTTGTGACGTGTGCTGGTTCAAAAATATTTACGTCGTGCTTAGTGGATGATGTCAAAGCTATATATAAACTATTTAAAAGTTGTCGTCCCGGTGGTCCATGGAGAAATGATTATAATAATGCAGTATTTGTTACATTTGTAAAAAATCTCTTAATGGAGATAAGGTGGTGGACCACTGTAATTTAATTGGGAAGTTTAGAGGTACCGCGCAATTAAATTCTAGTTTAAGTTTCAAAATTTCAAATTTTATTCCGGTATTCTTTCATAATTTAAGCGGTTATGATAGTCATTTGTTTATTAGAGAATTGGCAAATGATGACTTTAGATATTACGTTATCCCAGTTTATAAAAAAAAATACATTAATTTCACGAACAAAGTTTTAGTTGATAATTATATTAATAAAGCGGGTGAGAAGAAAGATGTTTATTTAAATTTACGATTTTTATTTTCGCTTTGTGGCATCTTCCATCGGCAAATCATCAAACAATTTAGCCTCAAATTATTTTGAGGACTTTGATCAATTTAATTTAATCCAGAGGATTGGAGTTTTTCCTTATAAATATATAGATTGATCGTACAAAACAGCACTAGCTGCAATTTGTAAATTTTATAGTTCATTAGCTAGCGAAGATATTTTAGATGATGATAATAGACATGCTCAAACTGTATGGAGTAAGTTTAGGTGTAGTTATTTATTAGATTATGAAAATTTATATTTAAAAGGAGATGTGTTGTTATCAGATATTTTCGAAAATGTACGTAATATTTATCGGTTTGGAGTGCAATCTATCAAATTGAATTGGGGTTACTCACTGATACAGACATGCATCGTTTCATTAAAAAAAGTATAAGAGATGTGTTAACGCAGGCAATTCTAAGATATGCGGCATCTAATAATAGATGTCACAATATTTACTATATGGTGGCTTTCTTTGGTTATCGAATGTTGAAATTGAAAATTTAAATATTTTAACGATCGCGAACGCTTTAGATATTGGTTACTTTTTGCATCTCGATATTGAGTATATGAAGTATTACACGGCAATCATAATGATTTCCTTTTCTTTCTGAGAACTAGAGGTTTCCAACGTCTAAATTTCCCAATAAGAAATTAATAGCAAACTTACATAAGAAATTGAAATGTTATACATTATACAAATTTGAAATAGGCTTTGAATAATGGTTTCAAAATTACTAAAATTCATCGTGTTTTAGAGCTTAAACAATACAATTAGCTGCAAAATTATATCGATCTAAATACGAGTTTCAGAAAAAAAGCGCGAGGCGATTTTGAAAAAGATTTTTATAAATTATTAAACAACTCGGTCTTTGATAAATGTATGAAAAGTGTTAATAATCGTGTAGACGTGAAATTAATCGCATTGGGAAGATATAGGCAAAAGAAGGGGCGCTTCTAGTTTAATAGCAAAAAGAATATTAGTATTTTTTTGAAAACTTTGTCGTTGTTTAAAAGCATCTTGTTTTAAATTTTTATTCGTGCTATGAAGTTGTGCTAACCAAAGCCTTAAAAATTAATAAAAAAGCGATCGTCGCGCAATTGTCGTATTTACTAAATAACAGCGGTAGTAAATGGATTATTATATGTCTAAGTCCAGCTGCTGGTTATGTGCCCATAATTCAAATTTGTTCATCGAATATTTACATCTTCTTCACAACGGAGGAGTGGGAAGAATTTTGTAAAACTGAGGAATCTAGTCCTAATCATCAGAAGGAATCTAGCCTGTATAAAGACATACGGGTGATTCGTCTTAAAAGTCATAATCAGCAAATTATTTTTTCTCGAGATACATAATACAACATCTACAACTTGATGGAATTATTACATGAAAAACTATCTCTTCTAAAGAGAGTGGATTTTATTAAATTTTATAATTCAACATTTCGAGCTTGTGTTCATATATCTGGTGGTATATATAACAATATAAAGCCATTATTATTGTATAATATTAATTCTTTAAACGTTTTATATATGTATGAAATTTTATACCTTTACAGCACTTTACAATTAGACTTAGAAGTAATGAGATTAGATTGTTAAATTAAATATATGTTATTCAGTTTAAATTTATTTATAAATAATATTGTGTATTTCAAAAAATAAATGTATTGTAAAATTTTTTTATTTTGTTTTAATTATAAGAAGTTACAAAAAATATTTGTAATCAAAACTATAACAATCAAGGTTAAACAATTATTTTAGGATTATTTAGTAATATTACTTAATATATAACTAATTTGATTATAATCAGTAATAATATTAAAATTTATTAACCTACACCTTGAATTTATATTAATGTCTTTTAAGCGCCATTTTGATTTTTAAAGTTATATTAATGTTCTTTTGGCTGAACGCCATTTTTATTTTTGAATTTATATTAATGCTTTTTTGGCTATTTCTAATTCGTTGTACGTGGTGTTGCGGGCCGTTGTATGCGGTGTTGCAGGGGCGTAGGGGTGCTTCGTCGCGGAGGGCATTGCGATTGCGGGGGCGTAAGGACGTTTCGGCGAGGGGTTTCGATATTAAAATTTATTAAACGACATTAACTCCATCTTGATTTTAAATGTATAATATCCTCGACATCCATCTTGATTCTTAAAATTTAATGCTCTTTTGACTAATTACGTTTCGTCGTACAGGTGTTGGGGTGCGTTGCTCGTTGCGGGGGCGTAAGGGCGTTTTTTGGCTAAGCGCCATCTTGATTTTTCTTGTCGTCGTATATTTAATTTCTAAGACTTTTTACTTATATATTTAATTTCATCAGACTTTTTGAATATGCTTCGTATATAACGCGTCATATAACGAGTTTCACTTCATTGGAGGCGGAGGCGAAGGTGATGCCTGAACCGGTCAAAACCGTGACTATATTATAGTGAAGGTACAGAAATATTACCTTGGCCGCTTAAATAAATTATTGCAAAAAACTTCATGGTATACATTTTCATCTCAGAGCAATTGAAAATAATAGTTTGTTAAAAGTATTTTACTTTATTTAATTTTCCATTCTAATTGTTAGGGATCGGCAGTCAGGGTGTACATGACGTCAGTGTCAGTGATAGAGCGAGGACGTCATGAATCCTGATTTGATATTTTTCACACGTGAATCAAAATACATATAGAGAAAAAAGTACTTATCTAGTAACGGTCAATACATTTCCAGAAAGAATATTGCAGGATTCGTGAAAACATATCACACATCCTGACTGTCCACTGTTTATATTCAGAGTTCAAATGAAAGTAAATCATCATTGGTTGGGAAAAAACTACTTCTTACCAATAAATAATTCAACAATTCGGTGTACCGTACTAAACCCTGAATTGTTATTTAGAATTGCTTCAATTTTCTTTTTGCATTATCAGCAGCAGCTCCAGATAATTGGGAAAGAAATTGACCAAGATCATATATAATATTCATGGCATTAGTTATATAATTTTGTGGGTTGGTCGGTGTAAACTCCAGGATTGCTGCAGGTATTTTGGAATAATGTTCATGAACATTGGCTAAATTTATCTGTACAGTTGGGTCCATAAATACTTGTGGATCCAATAGCTGTATTATAGTTCTAACGTCGTCAAAATGCATGTGATAATAGGATGCTGCCTCTATCCATGTGCTCCATTGTGTTTCAACAGTCTGGTGGTAATGGCACATGTGCAGTTTTTCACGAAATAAATTTTTGTGAAGGCACCGATACGTCTACACAAAAATTTCTCGATAGAAAATATCAATTTATCTGCATTCGTATAGAATTTTTTGACTTCTTCTGATACTCGACGAAGGTATATGCGGAACATGTAACACGCGTTATACTACTGTATGTTTGTTGTAAGGGCCAACCAGTCGCCTTCATATATGCAGCTGCATTTGTTACAAATAATAACACTTGATTTATATCGTGCTTTTAACCACATAGTCATTTCAAACTTGAAGTTACGTAATTAGCTGCTTCGACTGCTCTATCGTTGTCTATCATCCCAACCAAAACATTTGCAATATTACTTCCTTTAACATCAGTAGTCTCATCTACTAGCATCCAAATATGTTTATGTCATTGACAAATGAAGTCACAATTTCATCGTATATCGAGAACATATAATATTTTCTCAAGGTGGATTCCGCAGACACATGCAGGTCACAATATTTCCCGTTAAGAAATGTGCGTAAACTCAGGATGATTCATCGAATTCCATGGAATTTTGCAAGCTACTAGGACTTAAAGTACATCCGAATGAAATACTTTCTACCGTTCATAAGTAGTTGCAGTGCCAGCAATACGTGCTTTATGTGTATCCGACGACACGTTTTATTACGGGAGTTTTCACTCGCACGACAGTATGACATTACAAGTTTTGTATCGGGGTTGAATACCGTCGAATTCTAGTGCAGGCAAATTTC
Organism: Dermolepida albohirtum; assembly: GCA_031893035.1. NCBI lineage: Eukaryota > Metazoa > Arthropoda > Insecta > Coleoptera > Scarabaeidae > Dermolepida > Dermolepida albohirtum. The sequence goes on along the minus strand of JAVIWB010006570.1, from coordinate 43,979 downwards.
GTATCTATCTTTCAACAATATTTCGCGACATGTGGACGGGACATATTTACGCAAAAGAATGCGGTGAGCGCTTAACGATGCCTTCATGCAACCGCGTCATGTCCACCGGCAGCAAGGCATAATTGTATGGGCTGCTATTATGTACATACAAGCGTGGATCCCTTTGCTTCACCCCTGATCCACTCGCAAAAAAAATATGCAAATATTTTATTTTTATTTTTCTACATAGTCTTAGGTTAGCATATTTTTCACATGTCACATCATTATTTGATGGAAATTATTTACCATGCAAGTGTTCTTTCAGTTTTGCAAACAGTAGGTTATCGCTGGGGGCCAAATCTGGCGAATATGGCTGATGTTCAACTAATTCGCAGCCTGCCTGAGCTATTGCAGACCTGTGACTGGGTGCGTTATCCTGATACAAGAGAACACCTTGGCTTAACTTCCCCCGACGTTTTTATTTTATGGGGTCACGTAATTTTGGAATTAAATTCGCATACTAAGCATGTGTACTTTTGGCCCGCTTTTGCAGGAAATCTACTAAAATAACTCCTTCAGCATCCCATGAAGATAGCATGATTCTCTCTGCTGAAGGATGCATCTTGAATTTTCTCGCTGGTGGTCAACCTCGATGTGTCCATTCTTTACTCTGTATTTTGGTCTCTATATCATAATAATTAATTCAGGACTCATCCATTGTCACAAGTCTTGCAAGAAAATTTCCTTGGTCGTGTCTATACCGCGTTAAAAGATGCCTGCAAATGTCTTTTCGAATTTCCTTGTGTGCATTTGTTAACATTCGTGGTATTTATCTTGCAGACAATTTCTACATGTTTAATCCGGCAATAATTATGTTATATATGACATGTTATGAGAGACCAGTCGATCTTACAGCACGAGATCATGGACCTTTTTAACATTTTCTTGGGTAGTGACGGTTATGAGCGTTTCACCTGCATGTTCATCTGTACACATCTGTCTACCACATTTAAACTCACGACACCACCTTTTAACTGTCATATGATACTGCAGATTCCCCTAATGTATTCCCAAATCTTGATGAATTTGAGTTGGGGTCATCTTTTTTAAACGTATCTGATATGTGCTTTTAGATTGCCACCTAATTCGACCGTGAAAAATTTCTTTAATGAAGAGCATTTCGATTTCTTAGATACTTTTAGTAATATCTGTATCGATTTGAATTCATAAAGTATTGGATTAAATTAAATAAATGTTAGTAGAAATTTGAAAGCAGTTGCAATTAATTTTACTTTAAGATATTATAGATATTTATTCGAAACCAATATTTTATTATTTAACTACAGAGTATGAGAGTTTGAGTCAAGTGAAATATAATGTAGGTATTTTTGTTCTTAAATTCTATTAAGTGCATGCATGAATGACATAAGGAAAAATGATAGTATATTTTGGTTAGTATATCCATCTTTATTAGTAGCGTATAGAACATAAGCATATGTGACTTATAACAAATTGCACATTTTGAAGTATATCTAACCTTGTTGCAGTATGATATTGAAATTACATTTAGGTATTTCACCTTTCCACGTAAATAATTCAAACGTGGAACAATATTCACAACATTTACCCTTCTTAATAATACCAGAACAATTCTCGACAGCGGAACATATTGTTTTATGTGAAAGTATTTGATATTTTCCTCTTATCGCCTTACAGGTATATAATGTGCATCCATCACTTGAGTACCATTTGTGATCGTTTTTAATAGCGACATTATCAAAAATGCAACTGTCTTGAATACATTCTCCACAACAAAGTCCTTTTAATTTTGTATATTTGTAGCCCTGAAACAAACGATATATACACAGTCTGTCGCAGAGAAAACCGAACTCTTTTAAAATAAAAACTTAAGCTTACTATTTTGGTAAAATTAATTTATTGTATTCAAAGTAGTCGCCTTCTGCGTCAATACAACGTTTTGCATGGTCACCTAACATTTTTAAATTCATCTCTAGAGATGTCTTTCAAGATCGCTGTCGACGCCTTTTAAATGTCCATTCATCGGAAAATGTAATTTGGAGAATAGATAGAAATCACAAGAGGCCAAATCCGGTGAATACGGTGAACGGTTGATTATCAAAATGCCATTTATAACTAGAAAATCAGTGACAAGCTTCGAGCAATGAGATGGTGTATTCTCATGTAACAAACGCCAGCTACCATTTTTACGATATCGAGGGCGCACACGACGCATACGCGCCAAAAGAGGCTCTATAACACCAAGATAATATACAGTTGGTACAAATTCTTTCTGCACTATGCCGTTCGAATAATAAAAACAAATCAACATTGTCTTCATTTTTGACTTCTCCAAACGACTTTTTTTCTGTCTTTCTTCTACTGGAAGTATCCAACCATTTAGAGCTTTGACGCTTGGTCTCTGGATCATATCGAAAACACCTCGTCTCATCGCCAGTTACAATAGAATACCTGAAGTTTTCGTCCTTTTTTTAGTCTTTAATCAAGTCTGTACAATGTTGAATTCAGTTAGCTTGTGTGGTACAAAACTTGCACAAATCTTTCTCAGTCCCAAATGCTGTGTGAAAATGGAGATATTCAATTCCAGTCCCACGTATAGCAATGAGGATTTCGGTTCATTTCTGATAAATTCACGCACAAGTTCGATGTTACTTTCCGTAATCCCAGATTTTTTTTAACGTTTTTGTGTTCGTCGTTATTTATGTCCGAACGACCGTGATAAATACGCATCATCATACACTTGTTTCATTAAATTAAACGTTTCAGTAAATTATTTACCGAGATTAGAACAGAATTTGATGCTTGTTGCTCTTTGTTCAAAATTAATTTTTCGACAAATGCCAAATGCGCAATTTCTCTACATCTAGTTGAATTTGATGGAGCCTGTGGTTGATTGACTTGATCAATAAGGTTGATATATAACCCCTTTCCACAATTAACTATTTGTAAATTCTGTATACGCATTTCGACAACCAAGTTGTCATCATCAGCAGATAATTTCAAAGTGTCGCACCTGGTAAAACACGGCGAAAAAATTGTACGAAAAATAAACTCCGTACGCGATCCGCACCGTTGAAAACCAAGATGTGCACTGTGTCTGTTTCACAAGATTTTTAAAAAATACTTTTACTTAAACTAACATGCACTACATTGAAAAAGGTTATTATGGTGAAAAAGTGTCTGTGTGATTTATGTGTGTTTTATGATATTGTTCCTCTTGTCTTTCAGTAGAGAGAAGAGAGGCGTTAGCAGAGGGCCGGCGATAAAGAACGTGTACAATTATCGCGAACTGGACGCGTATGAAAGCATGCACATCGTAAAGAATTCAAGCCATCTGGTAAACGTTAATGACGCCGGCCCTCTGCAAACGCCTCTCTTCTCTCTACTGAAAGACAAGAGGAGTTTATTTTTCGTACAATTTTTTCGCCGTGTTTTACCAGGTGCGACACTTTGAAATTATCTGCTGATGATGACAACTTGGTTGTCGAAATGCGTATACAGAATTTACAAATAGTTAATTGTGGAAAGGGGTTATATATCAACCTTATTGATCAAGTTCTCTACATCTAATGGTGCGAATGTCATGATATGTTGACATAATATTGGTGAAAGATTTATCTTACCGACGCACATTTTTTTAATAGATGCCGCCACCAAGAATTACTATTTTAAAAAAGTTCGATTTTCTCTGCGACACACTGTGTATATAACAAAATATTCTGTCTAAAGACTATTCGGTTTATCGGCCTGTGATAATCCTTTATATTATCACAGGCCGATAAATAAATTCCCCAATATATATATTCCAATATTTTTGATATGGCTGCATAAATGTTAATAAAGTTTTTTTACTTGAAACTGATATTTTAAAATCATGTTTATGTTTAGTATGTATTGAAATTAAAATTCAGTATTTGACATAACCTGACAGAATTAACTTTCTTGACGTCCAAATATTAAGAACAACTAACTGCAAAGGAATATATTGTAATTTTAAAATGATCATTGGTTTTGCGACCGCATCAAAGGTCATGAAGAAGTTCAATTTATTTAACAATTTGCATGGAGATCAGCATCTGACATCGCGAGTTGGTAAAACTTTGAAAAAATAGCTATATTTTGCACGAATAGTGTTGTCAATCGCCATCACTGCTAATATTGGATAGTAAAACAAATATTGGTTAATAAAGCTAGAAGCATATACACGATATCCACAGAAATTAAACGTTTGGGCTGGTATTTTGAGAAACCCAATTATTCGTCGATTTTTCAATCATGGTAGACGAATTGGGTAGAAACACATATTTAGATCTTTTACGTGATCAAGTTGATCTAAGTGTTGAAGAAGATGGGGAATTACCTGTTTGGTAAATTCAAAGTCCAACAATACCGACCGCCTTTCTCCGCCCCCATTACGCGCAATGTTGTTCAAACTTTTTTGAGCGAAACATTCGAAAATCAATGGTTTGGGCGTAGAAGATTCATTAAATCGCCTGCACGATCTCCAGATTTAAATCTCCTAGATTTTTTTCGTTTTGGGGTTAAAATCTGTGGTTTATACTAGATGAACGCATAATCTGGACAAGATACGGCAAAGAATAATTGATAGAGTGCAATCAGTTCGTGAAGAAGTATTGGCAAATGTCATTTACAAATTTGTTCAGAGACTTGCACATTGTTTGCAAGTAAACGGTCATTATTTCGAAAACTTTGTTTTTGTTTATATTTTTTGGAGTTAAGCTTTTTATATCCATAATGGTAAGTGCGTATAGGAACACTCCTTACCTTTTTGGTAATTGACGTATGCATACACTCACATATAGAGAGATTAAAACCCACGAAATTTTCTTCCGCGGTGTGTGATATTAATATTTATTTATATCCCTTAGAATTCTAGTTATTTTGCACCAGTGATGTACTCTACGAATCTGATATCTGCAAAGTATACAGTACAATCGAATATCTCAAATAAGACATCAGTAATGACAATTTAATTACATTGTCAAATTTACCTACAAAATTGTATTGCCTTTAGAAAGTGAGATTTTTATAAAGCATTAAAATAACATATAATAAAAAAATAACTATAGTAATCAATGCTTGATACGGTTGACAAATAAGAAAATGGCATGGCACAGACAAAATTAATAGAAAACTCACCAAATTAGAGCGGTGAGAAAATTTATGCCATAAAATGCTAGAAATTATTGATATGAGGGCCGGGAAAACTAATTTTTTTGTAATCATGGAAATTAATCTCTCTATACAGACAGAAGAATATTACTTACAATCGGGCATGCTTCATTGCAATATTCCTTTATCTCTTGTATCATTGTGACATTACTATATAAATCGCGAATACATGTGAGCGATTTACAGGAATCTACGCTCCACAATTCTCCTACTCTATAGATTTTGTTATCATAGAAACATGCAACTGGTTCCAAAGTTGAGCAGCAGGCCCCTTTTCCATATACATAATAAGTGTTGCCTACAGCCTTGTTTCTCGTATTAGTTGTAGAACAAACTTTATTTTTACAATCTATACAGTGATTATAAGGTTCATCACCAACACATGTACATTCTCTACACGGTCCATCAGTCCAAACTTTTCCAGGCTGAAATATAGAAACAATAGAAATGAAATATTTAAATAAATTATTATAGTATCTCTAAAATGAAGCTTCTTCTGAATAGTAACTAATGAAAAGAGTTAATTTATACAACCTAATTAGTCAATTAGGTTGTATAAATTAACTTCGTATATATATATATAACTTTGTATAAATTAACTTCGTAAATGTACTTCGATAAAATGCTTAGTCAAGCATTTTATCGAAGTACACTAAATAAGTTCTTACTTACGTGAATGTAATGCATGATAGGTAACAATCATGCATAAACATAAAGAAGAAATTAATATATGCATGCATATAATGATGTACAATCTGTGCTCAAGAGCGTGTGGGAGATTTTTGAGGAAAAACAGGTACTAAAATAAAAAAAAATCTACATAGTTACAAAGCGTTTTTGAAGTAATAAGTCGAAACTATTTACTATGCAGTTTTGTTGCTTTTGTTATTGACTATTTGCATTATCAACGCAGTAAATCTAATACTGCTATTCTATTTTTATTATTTCACATAGAACCTACGAGGGAGCGTTTTTATATTCGCGGAATGGGGGACAAGGGGTGGAAATAAAAAAACCAAATTATTTTTCTTTTTCAATATATTCACCTGCAAGACGGACACATTTTTCACATCTTTCAATTAATTTATTTATACCCTCATAAAAAAATGATTTCTCTTTATCTGCAAAATACGCCGAAACTGCCTCCTTGACTTCATCATCGGCAGTAATTTTTTTACCCCGCAGCTCTTTTTTCATTTTCGGAAGCAGGTAATAATCACTCGGGGCCAGGTCTGGGCTGTAGGGTGGGTGATTAACAATTTCGAAGCCCACCTTATGCAGAGCAGCTAACGCAACGCGGCTCTTGTGGACGGGCGCGTTGTCGTGCAAAAGCAGAACACCTTTTGTCAATTTTCCCCGTCTTTTCTCTTTAATGGCTTCTTTTAGTCGCTCTAATATTGAAGCGTAATATTCTCCGGTTATAGAAACACCTTTATCTTTATAATCAATCAACAATATTCCTTCCGAGTCCCAAAATACCGTTGCCATGAGTTTCCCAGCTGATTGTAACACTTTAAATTTCTTGGGAGGTGCTGTGCCCTTTTTATGCCACTGCATGGAGTCTTGTTTGGACTCAGGTTCATAATGATGAACCCAAGTTTCGTCTCCAGTAACAATTCCACTCAATACACCATCCTTGTCTTCATTACAGAGGTCCAAAAATGCACGCGAACACTCTACGCGCTGTTGTTTTTGCGGCGGCGTGAGCATTCTCGGCACCCATCTTGCGCTGACCTTAGACATGCCGAGATGATCGTGTAGGATTTTAAAAATTGTTGTATCGGATACTCCAACCATTTCTGCGAGTTGTTTCTTCTTTAGTCGAGCATCTTCGAGTACAATTTGTTCAACTTTTTGGATAAGTGCTGGCGTGGTCACCTCAATGCTTCTGCCCGGCCTCGGGTCGTCTTCAAGGGATTCCCTTCCTTGTTTAAATAAACTATGCCACTTGTACACCATGGTTTTTCCTAGATAAGAGTCGCCGTAAACCAATGACATCTCATTCATTATGGTCGCGACTGATTTTCCTTGCCTGGTAAGGAACTTTATAACGGCACGATATTCGATTTTTTCCATATTTCACTTTTCACTCCTGATTATGTTACTTGGTTGACGATAGCTCAAAGACTAACTGTCTAATAACAATGAAACTTCGTATTTATACTAATCATGAGTCGCTGCACAGGCCACGCCCCCAATGCGCCTACTCACCCCTCTACAACCCGCTCATTCCGCGAATATAAAAACGCTCCCTCGTACGATACATTTTTACTATTTTCTTAGTATCCAATGAATGATTTAAATAAATATAAGCTTTATCTCTAAAATATTACTAATGAACTTAGATTCCTATGGCTTAAAAGAATTTTTGAGTTAGAATAGAAGTTCGAAACATCTAATTTATTTTGTATTTCTTAAAGTTAGTCTAATTGTTTTTAGTTGTAATCTTTTCTATTTCTATTCTTTTGACATTTTCTTGTTGTAAATCAATGTAGATTACATATTCGAAATAAAATTATTATTATAGCAATTCTAAACCAACACCATACATAGATTTTTAATGGCTGTTTAACTATTTTTAAATACTGACACCCTATTTTGAAAGTTCATACGCTAAATATGTTTTCATTGGTAAACACTGTTGTTCGAATTCCGAAAGCGTTTAACAATGTATTTTTAAGCGAGATGTAAATCAGATTTAGAAAGTACTTTATATTTAACGTTTACTTTTATGCATACGTTTAATCCTTTATTTAACTAATTTCCATTTAGTTTATTGTAATGTAAAAAGGGAATATCGACTGATCCTTATGATTAGTTTATTTTTATTTTTGTTAGAGACAAAAAATCCACATTCTAAGAAATCATCGGCGTTGTGTGTTTTATTTTATCTATGTTCCACTTCATAACTAACTACTGTAATAAATGTTGCTTGTAGCATTTGCGCGTGTAAAAATGGCTGCTTCAAAGCGTTTATTAAATTGAACATTCGTGGCGATACATGTATTATAGATCGTTAATTAGTACAATACTAAAATTTTATGGAATGACAGCTAAACCACACGTTCATGTGACACAGGTTGTACATTTATTTAGATACACTATGATTTTAAAGATTTTGAATGCAAAAGCGCATATCTAGAAACGCATAATGAGATATTCAATACAAATGGAAACGTAATGTAAGGAGATCAGCGTAACGAGTGTGGTGTGGTTTATTTAAAAAGTCATCTTTCTATTTTCTATTTCGTACGACGATTTCGCACTTTATAAAACAGCTGGTATGGAGTGTATGCATGCACATGTTTTGATATAGTGTAAATATAAAAAAATGCATTGAGCAAATATTAGGCGCTTAATATTTATGTGAATTAGTGAAAAAGTATAATTTGTGCTTTATGTTCTTTGGGTTTTGGAATATTGGTTAGTTATGTGCAAAATTTCTTCCCGCCTATTTAGACATTTAATATTAACATGTATAAAATGTGGTAGAAATATGCTGTCTTAGTATCATAATGAAATGATAATTTAGTTACTATTTATAAACGTTTTGTGCAGCTAAGACATAAATGAAAGAATTCTTGTGATGTTTTGATAATATTTTGATAAAGAGATCTTTGTTTAAATCCAACACAAGCGTAAAATCTGTATACTAATCAGTCATTGATGATTTTATCAAACTTTTACGTTAGTGTAGTGAATTATAATTACCTCTATGAATGTTACTTTCTTGAAATGTTGTAAATTGACGACACAACTAGTTTCATGCTGACATAATTTGCAACATTCACCTTCAATTTCAATTTCTTTAGTAGATGGTGGACAATCTAACACTGGACATTTTGACTTGTCACAAGATTCGTCTGAAATTGAATTGTATGTTTATAGTAGGTATAACACGATTCAGGAAAAGCATTTAAATTTAAAATAATTTTAAGGGTTTAATGAAAACTGTATGTATTCGATTATTTCTTAAAATATATACATTCTTTGTTGAAATGATGCTGATTATAAATGCACCTAACTCATTTAAATTTTTTGACAAGTAACCAACTGAAATGAAATCTATGAAAATTGTTTTGATCATTAAGAATCAAGAGAGAAATAGCATATTTAGTAATGTGTACATTAATATATTTGTTGAATTGTATGGAAATAGTAGTAAATAAAACAATTTATTTAAGAAAATATATAATTTTATTATGATCCAATTGTATTACGGTCTTAATACATACAATATGTTGCGCTTCATCAGTAAACTACGTTACATTTTTTTCGGCACTCACATAGTAAGCAAATATAAGGGTGGACTGAGAAGTTCGTGCCATCATGGAAGATGGAGCAGTTTCAGATTAATTTTGTTGTGTGCCAACAAATTGTCTCCCTAACAACGACTCAAATTTCACATCGCTACGTTTATTAGTTTCGTTATGACGACTGTTTAATTAAGGGTGTTTCGGAGTTTTTGACGAAATAGATGGTGTTGAAATTCATGTTGTTATTAAATACTTCTTTTCGCCATATTTAGTCGTGTCTAGAATGTGATAATGTGTATTTTTTGTGCAATCTGTACACATAGTATATGAGGTAATTATTTTCACAAAATAAAAATAACTTTGATGTTAATAATGATAATACTTTTTGTATAAAATCTTAAAATTCTTTGGTATTTAAAAAGAGCCGTAAAAGTTCATTAAATGATTAAACTAACATAAACATTGTAGGTAAAATATTGTTTTTCATAGACAGCTAATGAAGCTTGTCTGTTATGTAAATGCAGTATTTGTAACAATGCATATTATTTAGTTATTCATGCGCAAGAATTAAAATTGTTGTATTTGAGTGCTAATGAATTAAAAATTACCTCTTGGTTTTTCTGTCGATTTTAGAGTAGTATTCGTGAAATCTGAAATTAAATATGTTACATATATTATTTATGTTATACAATTCTATGGTTAGTTTGTATGAAGAATATTTTTCAATATATACTACAGGATTAAGTAAATTTAACATCAAAGATACTTATAAGAAGTTCATGTATCTTATATTTCTTAAATAATTGAAAATTGTCTAAATATATACCTTCAAAACATGGCAAATTCACACATTTTTGTTTTCCATTTATGCAATAACATAATTCACATGATGTTTTCTCAATTATGTCGTTGTTAAAGTATATTTTACCGTTCACAGTACATCGCGGCATAGTACACGCTGTTTCTAAAACTTGTTCTTTATATGTTGTATCCTTGTAAACATATCCTTTAGGTAGAAGTTTAGGCCCGCAACCTTCGATGCAGATATTTTCTTTACAATTGTTTTTCTGTATGGTTTCACATGTTTTTGGAGGACAATTTGATGTACATGGTTGATATTCAGTATCTTCGGGACATTGGATAGCTGTATAAATTTGCATATGTTATTTCTTTAGATAATACTTGTTCAATATTGTTAAACTAAAATTCTTTAAAATATTATTCAATGAAATTATAATGGGATAAAGTACCACAGCTCCATATAGTATTGACAGATAGAATTATATAAACATAAGACTGGCTTTAGTGCTTATTTCTGATATTTATCATTGATAATTATCCTAATTACTTAAAATGTTCATCATTCATTTGGAAAATAGTGATAGTTGAAAAAAAAGTTAGGATGGGTAAATTGTTGAATTTAGTTAAAAACACAAGCGATCAAAAACGAGTGAAAACATCGAAAACGATGCGTTTATAATCTATAAACGCATAGTTTTACCTATACCTTGTTTCAGAATAAGAAGGAGTGATTTAAATATTGCGCCAAAATAGTACATATTTTTAAGAGATTTCATTGGTTCTTGAACAGGCAAGTTTAATATGGATAAATGAATGCCAGATATCCGCCATTTTTCATAACCTTTAAACGTTTAATTACATTTTTGCATTGTTTTACTATATTTTTCAGTATTATTTAGTAAAATCTATACATTTAAGTACAAAAATAAAATGAGTGATCACCAAGGTTCTAGCAAACAGTTAGTATCACCACCTAGAAAGCGTGAACGACTGGGACACCTGACGCATGAAGAAAAACAAACAGTTTTGAATATATATATATATATATATATATATATATATATATATATATAGTGTTAACTCTGCAAACTCCACCAGTAGGAACGACAGCAATTGTAATGAACATCTTTGAGACGCTAAGTAAGTTGTAAGTATTACTTCTATAACAATATATTATAAGGAATGTATTGTAAGGCTGGACAAATCAACTGTATATTGAGTTATCCAAGAATATAAACAGACAGGTGAAGTCAGCCCTTCTAAAGAACGAGTAGGCAGTTATTCAAGACTTCTAGAATTTGATGAATCTGTCAAAAGTACTGTAAGGCAGATGTTACATGGTTTCTTTATTAAAAACGAAACATCCAACACTTAATAAAATATTGGGAGAAATAACTAGAGACGAGTTCATTCCAAAAATGAGTCGAGCAACTCTACACAGATTATTGAAACTCATTAATTTCAAGTAAGTGAAAAAATGTTCATGTTATAACATATTCATATTTAATTTATATTTCAGATATGTAAAGTGTAACAAGAAGAATATGATAATAGATAAGGATGAAGTTATCAGGCAGAGAGGAAAATATCTGACAATAATAAAACATTATAGAGATAAGGGTCGCCCAATATTTTACCTAGACGAAATATGGTTAAATGAGGGACACACAAAGGAAAAAGTTTGGATTGATGCAAGAATAGTAAGTGCACGACAAGCTTTTGATTATGCACAGGATTAAAAAGCCCTAGTGGTAAAGGCCGGCGATTAATAATACTCCACATAGGATCTGAATTCGGATTTGTAGAGGATGGACTGTTGCTGTTTGAAGGTAGAAAAACAGCTGATTACCATGACGAAATGAATGGTATTATTTTTGAGAAATGGTGTGAACAAGTATTGCCTAGGTTGCCAGATAATGCTGTTATCATAATGGACAATGCATCATATCATTCACGCAAAGTGGAAAGTCTTTCAACTTCTTCATGGAGGAAAGCTACAATCCAAGACTTCGAGGAAAGCTACAATCCAAGACTTGGAGGAAAGCTACAATCCAAGACTGGTTACGTTCCAAAAATATTGAGTATAAGGCAGAAATGTTACGTGCTGAATTGTTGCATTTAGTACGCCTTCATAAGGAACAATATAATATACTATATATGTAACTGATCAAAGGGCAGCTGCTGCAAATAAAACTGTATTGAGGATACCACCATATCGTTGTGAACTCAATCCAATTGAAATGATTTGGGCACAAATAAAAAGTGAAGTTACTTCAAAAAATACTCCATTCAAAATGTCACATGAACAAAAACTTGATGGAAGCAATTATAAATGTTACATTGGACAATTGGAGTAATTGTATTGTGAAACCATTTATTATTTGTGTTGGAAAAAGTGACAGTGAAAGTGGTTTATTTCAAGCACAAGTGAATCCGATTAGTTATACTACTAATGTTTCTGCATTTATAATCTTCGTTGTATTTTTGATGGAGTTTCATAACAAGTTTTAACAGTAGTTTACATTTTATCTTGAATTTCACAAATAAATTTGATATGAATATTAATAATTTATGATTTACAAATATATATACATATATTAGTTTTCTATTGAAAAGAAAATTTCATGAAATATTTATTTTAATAATATTTAATCTTAATTTTGGACAGATTGTACATATTAATCCAAAAAGAAACGTTTGTATAATCATACTTCCATTAAAATTAATTTTTTTCATTTATTTTCATATAATGAAGAAAAAGATCAATGTTATTGACAAACTACTACATTCACAACTGTTTATGATTCATTTTTATGATAAGTTACATTTTTAAGCTATGTGTTCCGCGTTTTAGCGAGATATTTGAATCCCTCCTTATTCTGAGACAAGGTATAGAATGAAAAAATAATGTCAACATGTAATACATTTTCATTGACGATATTTAATTAATTACACTAACAATTGAGACTTTAGCTATAAATAACGTCTTCTGTTATATGTAATACTTCAATATATTTATTAATTGAAGAGCTACGTTTTATTAGTTCATTTAACTATAACATTACGATACTGTCTTTTTTATAATTTCTATTTTAAAATTATTCAATAAAAAATAATGTAGTATAATACTTCCATTAAAATAGATTTTCTTTCATTTATTTTTATATAATAAAGAAAAAGATTAATATTGCTGATAAACTACTACATTCAGAACTGTTTATGTTTCATTTCTATGGCAAGTTACATTTTTAAGCTATGTAAGTATTCCGCGGTTTAGCGGGATATTTGAATCAGTCCTTATTCTGAGACGAGGTATAACGCAATTTAATATATCATATCAATATATAAAATTTGAATGTCAAAAACGTGAATTCTAATTGTCAAACGTAGTAAATTAAATTAAAATCACAAGCGATACAAGATTTGGGGGTCTGTAAAATTGTTTATTAATTTTGCGTTAAATATTATTAAAAAATGAATGAATGGAAATAGAAAGTACAAGTAACTTTGAGTCTTTGAATATGCTATAAATTATATTATGGAGACAGATCCAATATTTATAACTAGTAATTAATATGTATACATAATTAAGTGGTTTTTACATACGCACCCGCGCACACAGAAAGAGAGACAGAGACACACACAAAGGGAGAAACACTTCCGATACTTACGGCACACATGTTGTGTTCGCCATTTTATGGATATTCCGTAATTATTACACTGTTGGGCATAGATTGAAATAGCACTACAGAGACATTCACAATCACCTCCTAGATCACATTTGCAAGAATCCATAACGCATGCTTGGTAATAATTGTCAACAGCCACAGTACCATGACAAGTGGAGAAAATGTCACCAAGTAAAATATTACACTGCTCTTGCGACCATTTATGTCTATTTTCATCACATTGCTTCTAGAATAATGAACAATAAATATTTCTTTTTTTGCTATTCTGAACAAAATTCTAATAAGGAATAGTTAAACTTATTTATTCTTTAGATGTCCTCATTTTATTATTAAAGGGAGTGCTTAAATTTACTAAAATACTTAGAAAGAAAGGAAGATATATATATATATCTTCTTTTCTTTTTAATCTTTTGTGTTTTTTATATTTTTTAAAAATATATTAATATTTATTAGTACCTACATTTTTTCCTGTTTGAATTGTAGATTTACAAAAACACAAATATTTTAAATTAACAAAATTATGTATGTACATTTGATTAAAGTTTAATCCGCAGATATGTGTTCTTTCCCTTTTTCGTTCGTTGGCTTGAGTGTCAAGTATTCGTATATACACATATGTACATATGTGTGTTCGTAAATTCACATTGAAACATTTACAACAATGCTCAAATGTATTAGACACCTTACGAATTTATGTACATACATACATATATAGTTTATATAGTTTAGTCAAAAGGGAGGTGAGGAAAATAAAACTGTTGTGAAAATTATGTGTTATTTAGTAATATAGTGCAATTTATCAATATTTTGTCGCTCCGCCCTTGGCCATAATGACAGCTCGCACTCGTCGAGGAATACTTGCTACTAAATTGTAACACTCTGCCGGTGGTATTGCAGCCCATATTTCGCGAATTTTTGTTGATAATTCTGCTTTTGACAGGCATTTATGTTCCGTGATCTTAGTTTTTAAGATACGCCACAAATTTTCAATGGGCGACAAATCGGGACTTTGTGGCGGCCAATCCAATACCTCCACTGTGTTTTCCTCGAACCAACGCATTACAGCTCCCGATTTGTGGCAGGGCGCATTATCGTGCTGAAAAATGTATTGTGGAATATATTGGTCGAATAGTTTTAGCACAGACGGTTCTAATACATCCTCCAACATGGCTAAATAGCGTTGGCTATTCATCCGTCCATCGCACAAGTACACTTCTCCAACACCGTATGCAGACATACAACCCCAAACCATGATACTACCACCTCCAAATTTTACTGTGGGAATGATACATTGTGGTTCATAAGCTTCCCCTTGCCTACGCCGAACGTATAGCGTCCCAGGTAGTCCCCAAAACTGCCAGGCAAAAGAAGAAAGTTAGCACTTAGACGGGATTAATTTTGTTTAATGTTACATGTAGACTGAATTGCATACAACGATAAGAATATTAGTCATGAAGACGTACTTACATACCTCGATATTCGATTCATCAGACCAAAGAAGCTTCGACCACTTCTCGATTGTCCAATTTTCATGTTGTTTGGCCTATAAATACCGCTTCTTTTTATGAGCGTCAGTTAAAAGCGGTTTCCGTCGCGCTTTACACCCTCGTAAACCAGCACGCTGGAGATGCCTTCTCACTGTTTGCGCAGAAACTGTTACGCGATAACGCTGTTTTAGCTCACTGGCGAGCTGCTTCGACGATTTTTTCCTATCACTGAGAGCCAGTCTTTGTAAAATTCTGTCTTCTCTAATCGAGGTACAGAGTTTTCTGCCACTTTTTGGTCTGTTAACGAACGACCCACTCTCCTGATAGCAACTAATGGTTGTACGGACTGCGCATCGCGAACATTTTTTTTTGCAATTGCGGCTATTGATAACTTCTGGGAATACAGTAGCACTATTTGGGCGCGTTCCCCTACCGGCAACTCGCGTGTTTTAGGCATTTTTCTTCAACAAATAACTGACACAACGTGAAAAAAATAGGATAATCTAATTGATCTCTACCACAAACTCACAAACGCACGTTGCTCACACACTGCTAGAATGACACTAAATTTCTAAAATCCACAATTTCCCCTTTCCACCTATTCTTTTCAATAGGGGATTAACTAGGGTATTCAAAAACGCATTTCTGTAAATACCATTAACTATTTTTACGGTTAATTTCCGTCAGACTTGGATAATACCGAGAATAAGGGTTTTTACCTGGGTGTCTAATATATCTGAGCATGGTTGTATGTATATACAAGGAGATGAAGATAATTTATTTCCTAAATATGCAATTACTATGTAGGTGATTGAGATTGCTAATACCACTTTTATTGTTTGTGATGTTTTTCGATTTGTATTCTTTCTAAAATTGATTTACATTGATCTTCAAGAAGCGAATATAGTGACAATTAAAATTTTAAATATTTAAAAATTTATGTCTACTTATAAGAAAAATCATATTCGGGATATGGGCGATTTTTAAATTTATCTTAACATACCATACTTGGTTTTACAGTTTTGCAAGTTGTACCCATTTTCCAAGAGTCTACGAAAAGCGAAACTTCTGTTAGACTAATTTGTTGATCATGAATTTGCAAATCATCATCTTTTTTTAGATTAAAATTGCCACATAGTCCAGAGACCTAAAATCATGTTAATATTTTTATATACTAAATTAAAAGTTAACACTGTATATTATATATATACAGTGTATGTAAATATATATACATATATGTAAATATATATACTTATATATTATATGTTGTTACACTTTGCATGCAAATAATAATTCTCTGTATCATGTTTTTTAAAGTAAGTTATTTAAATTTAAAAATAGTTCGAGTTTCAAGTCAAATTATTATTTATCTTGACCTTTTTGTGATATATACAAATGCAGGAATCTTTTGTAGTCGTCACGTACTGTCCAACTGTAATAAAGCAACGTCTACCCGCCGTTTTCTAGGAAGTCGAATATAGCGCGCCAATATTCTCGTTTGCTATTGGATGGTTCAAACATGACCAGTATCCTTAAGAGCGGCCGCGTGTAAGACACAGAGACTTCTTCTCAGACCATGACAAAGTACACACGCATTCCTTTGACGTGATCGTGAAGTTGTTTTCCCGCGTTTGTTGTGTCCATGTGTTTAAGTTCGCGTCCGCCGAAAATGCACAGGATATATACATATACACAAACACGCAAGTACACGCATCGCCCGATGCACATTTTAATCTAACTCTTTGTATATTTTATTAAACAGCTAAATATCGTTAGACTTATCTTTTATTACAGCTTTGCTATTACGTTTATCATATTTTATTTGTTGCTCTCGTTCTTGTTAACTAGCTCTATTTAACCCATTCAAGCTTTAAGAATGAATTTAACTTGTGAATAAAATTTTAAAGGCATTCCTTCGTTTTATTTCCACTAATAATCTCTCTTTCAGCTTAGCACACGTCCTGGACTTTTGATGCTCATTGTACACAACTACTAATTATTAACTCCTCTCCTTACATTAACATTGAATTAACCGTCATTCATTTTCATCTTCTTCAAAGGAGGAGGTAATAAAGTGGCGCCCAATAACGTGGAGCTATTTTTAGATCAAGTGTGATCAACAAACCTACCCGCAGCATCATAATGAAGTCAAAAGTGAAAGGACAGCAGAGCAACCCTTCTAATTCCAAATTAAATGATTTGGTGGCGCCCACGTATACTTCATCTGATATACAATCTCTTATCAATGTTTTACAGCAATTTTGCAAATCGGTTGTTACAGTCCCTGTATCGCCTCCGAAACCAGATATTTTCAGTGGAGATATTTTCCAGGACCCGGAAGTTTTTCTCTTACAGCTGGAAACGCATCTGAAAGCACATACGCTAACTCCTGCCAGGACAATAGATGAAATTGCATCATACCTTGATGGAGAAGCAGCGATATGGCTTGAGCAACTTGGTAATCAAATTCATTCTTTTGATTGTTTCAGCGAACTCTTTCTCGAACGTTACAAAGCTGTCGAACGTCAGGATAAACTGCATGATATGGTTGTTTTCAGAAAGAAAATGAACGCGCAGTTCCTTTTATTTTGAAGAAAAAACGTTTATGTAATCGTTTATACCCGGACTGGGATGACACGAAGATTACAACGTTAATCAAGAGGCAATTAAGATCCGAATACAAAGTGATGTTAGGACCAAAACCTCTACAATCAACGAAAGCGCTAAGAGAAGCCTGCATACAGATCGACAATTATATTCATGGAGATCCTACGGAAATCTACGCAAGTAAAGTATCAGTCTCATCTAATTTACTTTTAGGTAATAAAGCGAAGGAGCCGAGAACGAAAGGATTACCACCCTGTAGCTACTGCTCGGATAATCACTGGCATCGCAATTGCCCAATCCGCAGAGCGAAACAGCAGCCATCGTTGAATTATTTACAACATAATTCATCATCAAGCACACCCCGTATATGCGTAAACGTCACAGGACGCTCTGTCGACGCTCTTTTGGACACCGCGGCGTCACATAACTTTGCCGTCCCGTCCATTGTTCAACGCATAACATCGAAGAAGTTTAATACAACATCATTAGGCAACAAATTTTCGTACCTGAAAATCACCGGAACTGGGATTGTAAACATGCAAATTTAAAACGAGGTGATCGAAATTCCTGTTTTTATTGCACCAGATTTGTGGGAGAATCTCATTCTTGGTATGCCGTTCTTTGAATCACAACAAGCTGTATTAAATATAGGAAAACGTTGTTTAGATTGTGGTAAGGATATTCGTCATTCAATTAAATTCGTTACATCCAGCATCTACCCAAGCATGAAATCTAATCCTAATGTTAACCCTATCCCTTCGTCACGTGCAATCGAGTCTGTTAGTATTTTTCAGCGACCTAAATCACCTAGATTAAGTAGGTCAACCCAGGTACTTCAGAAAAATACGAAGAAACGACACTCTAGTCGAAAAGGCCACGGTACAACACAAGACCGGACAACGAATCAGGTAAACCGGACGAGGCCCGTCTTCAAGCGAGACCGACCGTCAGCCAGTGCCGGGGATCATCGGTCAAACGCCGCCATCCATTGTCGAAAGGCCGACCGTCAACATCGACCTCGCCACAGAGTCATTAGTGCGCGAACGGGTACTCCTACACACGCGAATATCACAAATAGTAATTTACTTAGTTCTAAGTTAGCTAGTGATGTTATGTTAGATTAGGGTCGATCTTTCCCTGTTCGTAGCGATACCCAAAATATTACTTTGTATTTTTCTTCGCGCCTAACACCTGTGCGACTTAAACAAGCAGACCAGTTTTCGCTTTCTTTTTCTTACATTGCTAAGTTCTAGCAATTTCAAATTCAATCAAACGTGATCAACTGGATTCTTGATGTTTAAGGGCGTGCCCTTGCTCACACTGCGATTTTCCAGGTTTTATCGCAATCACTCGTATAGTGACGTGAGTACAGTATAGCACAAGTCGATCCTGGGCGCATTTTCTTTGCCTTTAAAGTAAATCAATGATGCATTTGATTAACGATTCCTCATTTGAAACACTAACATCAACAACATATCACAAATAAGCTCACCAACGCGTGAGATTTAAGAATTAATTTAACTTGTGAATAAAATTTTAAAGGCATTCCTGTCGTTTTATTTCCACTAATAACATTATTAACATTGAATTAATCGTCATTCATTTTCATTTTCTTCAGAGGAGGAGGTAATAATATATATATGTATGTAAATATATACATACACACATATGTATGTATATATATATATATATATATATATATATATATATATATATATATATATATATATATATATATAGTATATGTAAACTATTACATAACTTCTATGAAAATCACTTTCAATATTAATACTTGGAATTAGCACAGATTTTCGTTTGTATCAAATTGAAACATATAGCGTTTACAATAGGCTCTTTATTTTGTAAATATTTTCCATTTTTCGCCTTTTTTGTAATTTTTCTCCGGTCTTCTCTCTCTTTTCATTTCAAATCTTCATTTTCAACGTTTTCCCCAACTTATTTTTGGCTTGCCTTTCCTTTTTGTTCCTCCAGGTATCCTCTATATAATATTTTTAAATGGTTCTATGTTCTATATCACTTTATTCGTGTTATAGGTG
This sequence comes from Dermolepida albohirtum, assembly GCA_031893035.1. NCBI lineage: Eukaryota > Metazoa > Arthropoda > Insecta > Coleoptera > Scarabaeidae > Dermolepida > Dermolepida albohirtum. The sequence continues at coordinate 23,871 of JAVIWB010006570.1, read as the reverse complement.
ATTTGTCAAACAATTTACACAATTTAGCATTAAATCTTTCTATTTATATGACTCTCTCTTAAATTTTCTATTCATGAAGCTCTAAAACAGCACTCTCATTTAGTTATGAGATGAATCACCAGTTGAAGAAGGGAAAATGGAAACTGGGCAAAAAGAGATTAGTCCGAAGATGGCAAAATTTTAAGTCGGCAAACAGGTATTAGACATAGACTAGCTCGCTATGGAGCAAACACTTGCAAATACCAATAAAGTTTATCATTTACAGTTTAAAGGACAGGCCCAGAAAGCTAACGAGACTACAGTAATTTCTAATAGATGCTGTGCCTCTGGAGCAGTTGAGTTTAGAATACTCATCTGACCCAGAAAAACATTATTGTGCAACTAGTCATGCAAGTTTTCATCGCTGGTATCAGACATCGAAAAATACAATGGGTACTTCGACTTGAGACACAGAACCATTTCATAGGTATTAGTCTATTCTCTGGAATATGCAGTGGTTGATGCGTGAGTTGAAAGTGCGCGAGTACTGCAGGTCCAAACATCTGATAATGATAGCGATAATAAGAATAAATTCTGAGCTCTCTAGATAAGAAATTACGAAAGTTGAAGAAAAATGAATCCAACGAGAACTCTTAACAGAAACGAAAGTCGGTATGCTAGAATTGCGGCAAGTTTGGATACTCTAAGAATCGATACCGATTCCGTCCACATCCAAAATTATCTGAGCGTGAAGAGAATTACGAAAATTACAGTCAACTGTCAGGGACAAAATTTGACTGTTCATATCATGTCCCACTATACACAGTTATAGTAATGTAATTGCAAAATAGAGCCCATAACTTGATTCTGGATGGTCCAGTATTTAACAAGATATGTCACTTTACAGTTAATACTTGGAGCAATGCATATAATAACCCAAAAAGGTTTATTTGAAAACGGAGAGTACAACTTATTAATGGACGATATACTCTGATCATTGCGATAGGAGGAAAAGCACCAATCCACGGAATTACTCGAGCTGAAATTCATCTTGAGCAATATTTAATATCCCACGAAGATTTTGTTGTAAACATTTTAGATGACGTGATATTAGGATTCGAGTTTCTGCAAGCAGTTGACATTTAAAATGGGTCAAGATGAAATAATTAACTCATCACTTCCAGTTAAAGGCTCACTGCTCAAAGTGATAATTTAAGAAACTATCATCTTACCTGCAAAATTACAGTTCAAAAATACGGTGAAAGTCGAATATGAACAAATATATCGTAACATTGTGGGTGTCATTGAATCAAAAGATAATTTTAACCAAAAATGGATATTATTGACAAAAGCATTGGTTCTAGTAAATATATATAAAACCCCAATTTACATCAGAATTGCGGATTTTTACAAATATAACACGATCTCTAAGGGTACAATAGTTGGGACCTGCGAAAATGTAGAGATGCAGATGTAGTACCTCCTATTCGAAATATTCGGCTACTCGATCGCCTGGAGAAAGTGTTAAACTAATCTGGATAAGCAAGACAAAGGAAAACCATTTTAAGCGACCTTTGGCTAAATAATAGGAAATCGATCACATTATACACGATATGCCTTACAAAGTACCATCGAATCATCGTGGAGTCCATGAACCTCTTCACATGTTCCGGCGAAGAATTTTGTCAAAAATCGAGGTCCTTCTGGATACTGTCATTGTCAGTTCACGATAAAATATCGAAAGGGAAATACGCGTGGTAATACAGATGCTTTGTCCCAAAGACCATGTAACACCAATTGCATCCATTTCAAAATGGGAGAAAATAAAGAGGGGCCGGGCAAATCTATTTGCTTCATAGCTAGGTTGAAAGCTGTCATACCATGGACTTTAGAACACCTGAAGAAAGACCAAATACGGGATGAAGATTTGGCAAAAGTTCGGCTATTAAAAAGAGAAAGCCCTGATTGATGATGACAGTTAAACAAATAACTGTATCGAAGATAAGAACTTTGAAAGTGCTCGCCGAGTGTTATAGTGGTGTGATTGGAGGACATTTTGTTTAGAACAAGTCTCTAGGATAAGTCAGGGTCATTTTTTACTAGTTAAAGTGTCGAGAAGCTGTAGAAAAAAAATTGCTGAAACTTTACGAATTCTGAAGCAAGCAAAAAACTGATGCTGATGGACAATTTTTGGGGACGGGATCTGGTATCCGATACATTTTAATAGCAATGGACAAATTTGGGGTTCTAAGAGACTAGAAGCAGAAAATTTGAATCTTCGTTGTCCCAAAAGGTTTTCCAAGTATTAGTAAGTCCAAAATAAGAACATGCTTCCACTCTTAGTCAGTGGGCACAGTTAAGAGCTTGAAAATTATTTACGAACTGTCGTTAGGGAACATCAAAACGATTGGGCAACGTATTTGCCATTGCTATCATTGGCAGACCGCAGCACCGTCCATAAGACGATAGCCAAGATATTAGCGCGTGTTCTATTTAGAAAAGAACTCCGTCTTCCTGCAGATTTAATATTTAGTACAGACATACAGGTAAGGACACGAATGAAATCCGAGAGCGATAGAATGAAGACTAGCTAGGATCAACGAGTCAACACTTTCGGTTTTCAAGCAGATGACAAATTTGGTTGTACAACCCAACCCGACGAAAGGAATGCAGCCACAAGCTATAAAAAATCTTGGAGAGACTGTATACTGTTATCAAGCGGATGAATACTTATTCGTATCCGACTGACACTTGTCAGTCGCTTCGCGTCCTACAATGGACACACTCACAATTTAACCCGGACGGTCAGTCTCAAGGAGGAGGCAGTACCGACCAGTATGCACGTTGCACGAACTAGAAATGTCCGAACGATTCGAGAAAGTGCGTGTCTTTGTTACACGACAAATGTACATGTATAAGCAACCATGATCATCCATTGAGCATCATTAGTGAACCTAATTTGATACGTATCGACCGTAATAATTAATGATAATTAAGAGATATTAGAAAACCGTTGACTACGAAGATTATTCTTCACGTGTGGGAACAAAAAGAAATCACAGTGTGCTAGATCAGGGCTGCACGGCGGATGGCTCACCAATTCAATGTTTTGCCCGGTTAAATATTCAATTGTTTGAACCGACCTGTGAGAGCTCGCATTGTCATGGCGGAGAATGATCTGTCGTTTTCAGTTTGTTTTCCTTATTTATTCAAAAACTTTTGGCAAACAAATACTTGTGTACCATTCGGAATTGACCGTTCTACAACTCTCTAAAGGCACGGTTGCAAAGTGACCGGTTTATCCGAAAAAACAGGCCACCATTTGTTTTGATGTGCTTCGAGCGCGAGCAACTTTTGTTGGTTTTGACTCATCTTGGAGTACCCACACAGTCGACTGCTGTTTACTATCGGGCTCATACCTATAGATCCAAGATTCATCACCTCTGACGACTTTATAAATGTTCTTTAAAGCACCGCCATTATATTTTTTGCACATTTCTGGGTACAAATCGACGCGAGTCCTTTTTTGAGCGGGTGTCAAATTATGTGGTACCCAATGTGAACATAGCTTCTTAACGGCTAAATGTTCATGTTGGATCTTATGCACGCTGGTGTTACTAATACCTAGAGATGCTTCGATCTCACGGTATGTCACATGACGGTCTTGCATTATCAATTCAGACGGAAAACATTAACGCAGTATTAATATTTTCCGAAACAATAACGTTTGTGGGACGACCTTCACGAAATTCATCGTCCAAAGAACGCTGTCCAAGTTTGAATTCACTATACCAATGATATACTGTAGTTTTCGACGCTGCTTCATCACCATATAAAGAATTCAGCTCGTCGATGCATTCTTGTTGAGATAATCCACGCCGAAAAGTTATGAAAAATAATTGCACGAAAATGTTAATTCCATTTTTTCACTGACATAAAATTTTCAAGTTACTGTCAACAATAGAAATAGCGACCGGATAATAAAACTTCACGATGCAATCATCTGACCGGAGGCAACACTAATAGTGTTGCCAATTCCCGAAACATAAACAGCTACCCTCGTATTACCAGAAAAATCTATGTAAATGAGTTATTCAGATGCAATTATTGATAATATAAAAATTAGAACAATTCTCACCATTTCATTTGACTTAACTATAAAATTGTAATATAATTAATTATAAAACCTTGTGTAGTAATACTATTATCACGAAATTTTTAGTGGGTAATGTATGCAACCAATGTATGAGAAAATTTCAAGAGTTCGAGTTCCTGTTCCTGTTCCTTTGAAGATTAAAATTAGAAATATAAATAATTAGTGTTTAACCATTATCAAACTCAGTTATATTTAATTATTAGTTAATAAATGTTGTAAAGTTGTTTCTTATTTTGACGTTTTCTTTTAATGTTGCTAACAAATTCCATCCAATACGTGACATTATATTTAAGCATTAATTTCAGGTTTTTCTTGACAAGGATTTCGATTTTAAAAGGTTTTATTTACTCATGAGTGAAAGTTTTTTAAAGTTACGGAGTATCCTGCAACAATTGAAAACAAAAATTTAACTCTAGTCAGTGGACATGAGAATGGAAGCAGAAGTTGAGGATGATAGTTATAAAGATGTTTGAGAGGCTAATGATACTATTGCCATGGAATTGGTTCTTTGAATGTTTACTTTCATGAGAAAAATGTTAGGTGATTTCGCATCGTTGAAATACTTTTGTCTAGAAGTATTACATGTCGATAATGATGGTAAAGAAAAAATTTGAGTTAAAAAATGCGAAACAAATGTATAGTTTTATGCGAAAAACAATGTTTTTGTCCTTTTTTCCCTTTTTTGAAAGAAATGAATGTACAAGATTTGAAAACGCGTTTCATCATACTTCCATTTTTGTGTTATAGTAATACGTTTGGTATTTATTATTATTATTACTTATAATATATGTGAGCCTTTGGTTTAAAATTTCTATTCGAAAATCTAGACTTCGTACTTGTTTTCAAAACGTAATAGGCGATTGATGTGTAGCACTAGTAATCGTAGTGGAAGCGCTACACATCTAGTTTAAGACACTCGTTTTGTTACAAAGAAAACTTTTCAGCTCTGCTACGGGGAACTATTAACAAAATATACAGAGACTACCAGGTCGGCTGAAAAGTCCCCGGTCTGACACATAGATGGCGTTACTGTTATTAAATCCATATGTTTTTTAGATAGTACTAACCTTCAAACGAAACGTGTCAAAATTTGACAGCAATCCGACCATTAGTTACTGAGATATTGCGTTAAGAGTGAAGCTACTTTTGTTATTTAAAAAAATGGAAAAAAAAGAATTTCGTGTGCTGATAAAGTACTGCTTTTTGAAGGGAAAAAATACCGTTGAAACAAAAGCATGGCTTGATGAGGAGTTTCCGGATTCTGCGCCAGGAAAATCAACCATAATTGATTGGTATGCTAAGTTTAAACGTGGTGAAATGAGCACCGAAGACGGCGAACGCAGTGGACGACCAAAAGAGGCTGTCACCGACGAAAACATCAAAAAAGTTCGCAAAATCATTTTAAATGACCGTAAAGTAAAGTTGATCGAGATAGCTGACATCCTAAAGATATCAAAGGAACGTGTTGGACACATCGTGCATGAATATTTGGGCATGCGGAAGCTCTGTGCAAAATGGGTGCTGCGCGAGCTCACATTCGATCAAAAACAACAACGAGTTGATGATTCTGAGGTGTATTTGAAGCTGTTAAATCGTAATAAAACCGAGTTTTTGCGTCGATATGTGACAATGGATGAAACATGGATTCATCGCTACACTCCAGAGTCCAATCGACAGTCAGCCGAGTGGACTGCACGCGATGAACCGGCTCCAAAGCGTGGAAAGACGCAACAGTCAGCTGGAAAAGTTATGGCGTCAGTTTTTTGGGATGCGCATGGAATAATTTTCATAGATTATCTTAAAAAGGGCTAGTCCATCAACAGCGACTATTATACAGCGTTATTGGACCGTTTGAAGAACGAAATCGCAAAAAAACGGCCCCATATGAAAAAGAAGAAAGTGCTGTTTCACCAAGACAATGCACCGTGTCCCAAATCAATGAAAACAATGGCCAAATTAAATGAATTGGGTTTCGAATTACTTCCCCATCCACCGTACTCTCCAGATGTGGCCCCCAGCGAATATTTCCTGTTTGCAGACCTCAAGAGAATGCTCGCCGGGAAGAAATTTAGCAGGGACGAGGAGGTGATCGCCGAAACTGAGGCCTATTTCGAGGTTAAAGACAATTCGTACTACAAAAATGGTATCGAAAAGTTGGAAAAGTTGCCTTCGAGGGCGATACACCGAACGCTATAATCGGTGTATCGCCCTCGAAGGCAACTATGTTGAATAATAAAATCGAATTTTGCCAAAAAACTGTGTTTTACTATGGTAGACCGGGGACTTTTCAGTTCGACTGTTATATATGCATTTTTCGCTTTTAATAGACTAGCAATTATGGAATTTTGTGCTTGTTAGCAAAGCATTTTAGATTTCCAAATTTCTTAAAAACTTTATTTTAAATAAAATAATTTTAAATATATATTACAACATACGTTATTTAGCCATCTCTTTTCGAGTTTTACATATATCCACGTAGCTTTGTTCCAAAACATTTGAATGCCTGCCCCAATTATATCTACTGTAACAAAGAGAAGTTTGTCACTGATTTTTATTTTTTGTAATCTCTGAGTATTGGGTAATTCTTTATTCTTAATTAATGTAATGCTTTCTTGTATTTCATCTATATTAGCTTCAACAGTAACAGCTTTTAAGCAAGTAGCACCTAGGCGACTACATTTTTCATTCTGTAAGGAAAAATTATTATCTTTCAGAAACATTGAAATTATGAATTGTTACAGAAAAATGGATCCTGAATTCATAGCCATTTTTTTTGCTTTCTAATAAAATATAAGAGCATTCGCCTTGGAAGTCGTATTGAATTCCATCGAAAGTTTTAATATGAGAATCGCCCCAAATATCACATTGCTCATAATTACAATTCCATGTTCCTTTTCTGCAGACACTAGAAAGATGTGATAAATTATTAAGTGAGGAAATGTTAGGGTTTTTGTTAATTTTTGTAGATATGTAAAAAGAATATAAAAGAATTTCTGAATCGAAAGTTTTTACTAGATAACTGGATTGAATTAACACTTACCATTTTTTATTGTCTTGCATTAGAACTTCATTTTCATTTATGCATCTTTTGGAAACACAATCATCATTACATTTCCATTTCGTCTTTTCACACGTACTACAAACAAAATAAAACGAATTAACTTTATTCACAATTAAGTCAATACGTTGTTATGTTTTAATTGAGTACTTGTTAATCGAACTAGTCTTGTATACAGACACACACACACACACACACACACACACACACACACACACACACACACACACACACACACACACACACACACACACACACACACCCACACACACACACACACACACACACACACACACACACACACACACACACACACACACACACACACACACACACACACACACACACACACACACACACACACACACACACACACACACACACACACACACACACACACACACACACACACACACACACACACACACACACACACACACACACACACACACACACACACACACACACACACACACACACACACACACACACACACACACACACACACACACACACACACACACACACACACACACACACACACACACACACACACACACACACACACACTAGATCAATATTATATTTCTAAGAAAACCTTATGTATATGTATATATTTGTTGTTAAAAGGAGTCATTCAAATGTTGACAACACTCTGTCTACTACGTATGTCAGACAATCACTCATCGTCAGGCAGGCTTGTGTTATTAACGAATGATTCCTTTGTAGAATGTGTCATATCTTTTCGATACAGAAAAATAATGAATAATCATTGCCTCCCTCTCTCGTCCAACACAGAAATATATTGAACGACAAAGCGAGAACGCGTCTATCTCGCATGTCGGCAACAAAGTTTCCAGAGCGTATATAGGCAGACGTTTGCACTACGGCGATTTGCCGAATAAAAGAATGTTAAAAGGAATCATTCAAATGTTAATAACACCCTCTCTACTACATATGTTTCAGAGAATCACTCGTCGTCAGGCAGACTTGTGTTATTAAAGAACCATTCCTTCGTAGAGTTTATCGTATCTTTTCGATACAGAAAAATAATTAATAATCATTGCCTCCCTCTCCAGTCCAACACAGAAATGTATTGAACGACAAAGCGAGAACGCGTCTATCTCGCATGTCGGTAACAGGGTTTACAGAGCTGCTTGTTTACGTTTTCGAGTCTACTTTAAGTTTAAGGAATATATCTTATTCTTGCAAAATATAGTAGATAGTTTCTGGAGTCTTATTGTATAAACTTTAATTAAGGTCTCTTCTATATCTACTAATATTATTCAAGAATTTTCTAACAGACACTGGGCTTGTGAGCTATTCTGTTGTTCTTTTTATCTGGTTTCGTTTCAATAAAGGCAATTCCTTAGGTACGGTTTGGTTCGGCAATGAAGGTTTGTTGGTCTATCAATACATTTTATGTTGAACTGTGGTGGTTTTCGTGCACGCGTTTATATGAATAGCCTTCCTATGAACTGTCCCCGTGAAGTTTAGAATTTCATTGACCTCCACTTGAAATACAGATGTACATTTATCCAAATAAAAGCTATTTTAAGCTTTTACAATTTATTGTTCCAGTAACATTTTCAGTCTAAGAAGCTTCTGTATAGCAAATTTGCTCGCGCACTATTTCATCGCAGCAGTCATGCCTCTCTCCGTGTCGTTCTGGGCGGATTATCTCAAATGGAGGGTTAAAGCGTATTTGCGGTGTCTTTCTATATCAAATGGATGTGATGTCTTTCACATGTCTACTAATACGAATTTAATCTGATGTAACTAAATGATTACTCAGGAATTTTTCAGTCTGCGTAGTTCTATTCTTGCTTCAGCTTTTATAATAAATGTGGAAGTTCCAATAGGGTTTTCATTGGCGCAGATACAGTGCATTATTTATTATTTAAATATGTATTTTCGGTATCCATTAAGGATCCAATCTGAATCCTTTACTGTTTTTTTCCCATTATTACTTCTTCAAGTACATAATAAGAATCTTCAATGAAATCAAAACTTGAACTCATTTTGGTAAATTTTGTGTGATTACTCATACTCGGGTCGTATATTCATTTCTCGTCACTTCTGTTTATTACTTCTATGAAGTAATGTCGCATTAAACTTAGAGGAGACTGGTTCTTTAATCGTAAAAAGACCAAACTAATACAATTCTCTCAAGTTGTAAAATGCCTGATTTCGTGATTTATTTAAAAAGAAAATCAAAATAAAAGAGAGAATACAATACAGTGAAGTGAATAAAGGAAAACAGTTGCAGTTTTTCAGAAATTTGTAAAATTTAAGTATTTTCGGTGCCTGCAATAAGTATAAAATAATCTTGGTTTAATTGTGATTTGAGGTAATATATTATGTAAACATACTCACCATTTTGTACACTCAGACTTTACAAAAGCGTCTCCTTCATTATAACTTCGACCACTTTCGTAACAAGGACAATCTTCTGGTTTAACACAATTCCTTTGTATACGGTCGAATACGAATCCTTCCATACATTCGCATCCTTCTTCGCAAACATCAATTGCAGTAATTTCGTAAATGTGCATATTCTGGAAAGTTAATGTATTATGTTATAAGGACAATCGAAATGCGGAAAATGAAATGATGCGTAATATACATACAAAGGAATGTTACTGAACTTTACCGTAAGTAAATAAACATGTCGTAAATACTATCAGTATTTTAATGGCGTATAAAAAAGTAATTCGTCTAATAAAATTAAAATACGCATATTCGAAAAGTATAGAAGAAAATAAGCTTTCAAACAAAGTATATATGTACATATGTTGTTATACTACGCATGCTATTGCTATTACTATTAATGCATCCAAAATATATTGTATTTAGGTCTACTATTTTTCTCGTTTCGAATAATTTTGTAAAATTATAATAAAATAAGTATCTTGTTTTATAAATAAGAAACGACGAAAATTACCTCACATGTTTTCTGCGTTGGATACCTACAGGGCGTATAAACGGATGAAACTAATTTATTACATTTATCGTTCAATTTTTCTGAAGTTGGAATAACTTGCACTTTATCTTCATCTGGAATTGATGTAGTCCATCTCGCATTTTTACATGTGCTGTGTATAAGAAAATTGAAACTAAATTAGAAATGCTGCAAGTAGAAATTCATATTTGGTTATTAATAATAGTCATTGCCTCTTCAATTTCAAGCTCTGAAGATATTCGAAAAAGTTATTTAAGTAAGAGGTTTTCAGCATTTTTCATTGTTTTTTATTTGTATAATTTTATAGTATCTAAAAGTGAGTACCTATGTAACACGAGGTGAATTTCTAACTTAAAGCAAATCTTGAGACACTACTTTATTATTTCTAAAAGAATTCAAACTTTCTCGAAAGTACAATAGCAGATGAACTGAAAACTAATAGAAATTGAAATAATGTTATAATAAGTTGTGTAACAAAATGTAAATCTTATTTAGAAAAATGTAAAAAATTTTCTAAAGCTATTGGTTTACAATTTTAATAGCTTTTTACATACCACATAATGGTGTTTCCATATTCAGTAATAACACTAAAAAAATTGAAACCAAAATAAATTAAATTAAGAAATGTACGCCTCTTGGATTGTGTCAAAAACAACATTCACCAGTTTACTGGTAGAACTGTTAACATTTCATAAAGGATTAAAGGATTTTTTGTTAACAAGCCAAATACAGGCCAATGACTTAACTATCGATCCATAATCTAAAAAATTAATTTACGGCTCAACCGAACATTTAAAATAGCATTAAAATTTCTGCACTAATAAGTATCAGATATAACATTGTTGTCGAAATATATGTACACAATAGTATTTATTTTTGCAGTGTGAAGCGCAAAACTATTCAAATATTTAGTTAAACGTTGTAATTTCCAGAACTATTCTGAAGTTACTGGTTGGTACTTATCACAGAAAAGAGTTATTCGAATTCAAAATATCAAAAATTACAATCTACGCATCCTACATAGGTGATGAAACTTACAATAATTCGTCTTCATTTATCAGAAGTTCAAAGCCCGGTGGGTAAACAGTTCCATTAATTCTACATTTGCATTTTTCTATTGGAATACATACATCCTTTTCATTCATTGTTGTACCTGCTGCACAATTACACCCTTCAACACATATTTTTGTGCAATCTGGTCGTAACGATAAGTCTTCACAAGTTCTACTGCATCCGTCGCTGCATTCTTGGTATACTTGTCCTGCAGGGCATTTCATATTACATTCTGAACTCTTATTACGCCAGTTGGTTGTAATTCCTTTTTTAGCACAACTTTCAGTAAATGCCGCTATCGAATCGCAAGCACATTTACTTATCTGTAAGAAATATATTTGTTATAGCACATGGTAGTTTACGAAGAGTCATTTTTACACAGTAAATATGAAAATAAATTTTAAAAAAACTGAACATTAAAATATAGTAATTTGCAAAACGTTATTTTTCGAATATTATTTTGACATGGTACTAGATGATGTAAACAGCATACGAGGGCTGATTCCTTCGGTTCGCTCCTGACCCATTTATAAACCAAAATAATTATTTATCTTCACGTCGTATTGTAACCCGCTATGTATAGATTAACTCTATACACTTACAAGTTTGAACCTGTTAAAGTGTGCCTACAGTAGACGCTCGAAGTCAAGAGAGTCACGTATCAGTATCAAAATGGATCGTGTCGAGCAATGAGCAGTGATTAAATACTTGCGTTTAAAAAAGATGACCTCAACTCAAATTCATTAAGATTTGGTGAATACATTAAGAGAATCTGCAGTATCATATGACACAGTTAAAAGGTGGTGTCGTGAGTTTAAATGTAGAAGACAGTTATGTACAGACGAACATACAGGTGGAGCGTCCATAACCATCACTACCCAAGAAAGTGTTAAAAAGGTCCATGATCTTGTGCTGCAAGATCAACGTGTGACTATTAGACAACAAGACACTGGTCTTTAACATCATGTGGTATATAATATAATTACTGCTGAATTAAACATGAAGAAATTGTCTGCACGATGGGTACCACGAATGTTAACAGATTCACACAAGCAAACTCGAAAAGACATTTGCAGTCGTTTTTTAACGTAGTATAGACACGACAAAGAAATTTTTCTTGCAAGATTTGTAACAGTGGATGAATCCTGGATTCTTCATTATGATGTAGACACCAAAATACAGACTAAAGAGTGGACACATCGGGGTTCACCACCGCCGAGAAAATTTGAGATGCATCCTTCAGCAGGGAAGGTCACGCAACCCTATTTTGGGATGCCGAAGGCGTAATTTTAGTAGATTTCCTGCAAGAGGGGGGCACAATTACAGTTGCTTATTTGGTTTGGCATAATAATGCTAATTTAATTCCCAAATTACGTGACGCGATAAAAGGAAAACGTCAGGGGAAGTTGAGCAAAGGTGTTCTCTTACACTGGGATACCTTAGTCATAGGTCCGCAATTGCAACAGTTTGCAATTAATTAATTCATTCTGAGCTTTTGCAGAATATAAAAACGTAGAAAAATCGAAAATATTTACTGAAAGCGTAACAAACTTAAGGCATGGTTTGACTAGCTTTCTTAATAAAATTGTAGCAATATATGTTACACGTACTTTTGTTTCTTTACATATTTTAAAGCATACATTATCTTCAAATGACTTTCATCAGATTGTTAATTTGTAATTATCGTAGATTTACAAAAGTCTGTCGTACTTTACAATTAAGAAATTGAAAAGCTGATTTGCTAACAATTTTGTTAGTAGATAGCTGACATGTTTTTTAAAGAGAAAGAAAGCTTTAGTCGTAGTTAAATTATTAATTAAATTATGAAAAGTTTGTTTAGAAATTAAACATTTGTTGTGTCTATTTGTTGGTAGTTATTTATTGTAATTATATTCATCGTCTTCTGCAATGTCCTGATATTGGCAAGTTGTGTTCTTCACTTTACCCATTCTGGTCAACTATGTATTGAAGAACCCGTGTCCACTGAGGAACTGTGTAAGGTAGTAATTTACCTCACTGTTGTCGCGGTTTATCCAGTCCGTGTTGTCATGGATCAATCTCCTCGTCTACCGTCCTCTCGTTTCATTTCGCCAACTTTCTTGCCACTTCAGTCGAGTGAGCGCTGTAGCTTCTGCTTCGATTGTTTTTCTCTAACTTCTTCTCGTATCTTGTAGAACCTCTTCCTCTTCTGAGCTAGTAGATCGATAGGGGTCGTTCCCGCAACTACCAGCACCATTGGTTCAGAAATCGTGCGATATGAGCTTGCGATCCTGAGAACTTTCCGCCTTTTACTGAAGTCATCCGTTTCCTATACTTCTCCAGCCCCAAGGCATGAGCCCAAATCTCGCATCAATACAGTAGTATGGATTGTATAACGTTCATCAGGAGCCGGCGTTTACTCTCTATTGGTCCTCCTATATTCACCATAAGTCAGCTCAACGTCGTTGTTACTCTAACGGCTTTATCGCTCGATAACCGAATCTGTTCCCAAAAAGTCACCTTGATATCTAGCCGCAATCTAAGGTACTTTACGGAGTCTTTAGTTGTTATTGCATCCATCTCCACAATCATATCTATCTCTCTGGAGATTCTCCTCTTAGTCAGTAAGACGACTTCCGTAGCCAGAGTCAGGTCGTGTTTGTCCATCCATGGAGTCACTCTTCTCATGACCTGGTCGAACCATGTCTGCACATCTATCTTGTTCCGGGCAACGATAACCGCCGCAAAGTCATCCGCATATCTTATGAGATAGGTATTTGGCGGCAATTCTATTCGGACGATCCCATCGTAGGCCACATTCTACAAGTTGGGAAATAAGATGGAGCCTTGCGCTACTCCAGCTGTTACCTTTTTCGTACACAGAACGTAATCGGTTTCATAGATGAATTTCCTGTCGCTAATGTAACTACGTATCATCTTGAGTAAATGCATGGTGTATTAAAGCGGTTCTTTAGGGTTTACAGGATCACGTCCCACCTTTCTGAATGGAAGGCATTCCTCACGTCCTACGTTACCAGCATAACCAGGAGCCTTGAGTAATGACTTTTCCCCTGAGCGGCCTCGAGGATCTCTACCACGCGTGCTTCTGCACTAACCGTAGAGTGTCCTTTTCTAAAGCCATGCCATCTGTCGGATAAGCATCGTCAATGCTCATCTCCAATCGTGTCTTCAGCAAACTTTTCAAGAGTTTGCCGACCGTATCTAATATGCAGAGTGGACTGTATGCCAAAGTTGTAGCTGGATCGCTTTTGCCCTTGCTTATCAACACAAGTTATTGTTTTTTCTATTTCCTGTAAAAAGCTCTGCCTCTGTAGGGCAACGATTTCATCTCTTTCATCCTTTCTGGATGGACAGGAAACAGCGTGTCAACGATATACAGAATCTGGAACCGTTAAAAATGATTTTTCTGTCTTGGTTATAAGTTTGTACATGACGACCTTATATCCCAGACCCCAGGGGTCGCTGTTTACGTCCTGTCTTAGATACTTCCATTTGAATTTCTTGCTTCTATAGATGGCATTCTTAGATCCTCTTAACGTCTCTAAAATCTTGGGATTCGAGTTCGGTCACATATGGATCTTTTTTTGGCTTCACTTTAGTTACTCTTCGTCTAAGCTGTAGGCATCTTCTCCGAATGGTGGCGATGTCTTCATTCCACCAATATACCGATCTTCTTCACGGTGTGGAGATGTCGCAGGTCATGTGCAGGAGTGCCATTGTCACGTTTGTAACCGTCTCCGCCGGTCCTGACAGCTTCTTTGCCCTTGATGATATTCGGGCGCAGATGTTCTGCTTAATCAAGCCTAGCCACGTTCCATCAAGGGCCGGACAGAGTGAGATCCCTCCTTGTCAAACGGTCCATTATGACGCCAAAACTTAGGTACTGATGATCGCTTCCTTTATACTCCTATAAAACCCTTTAATCGACAATGCCTCGCGCGGCAATCTCTGAAGCCAATACAATGTCAGGTATCGTTTCTCCATAACCTGGTCTTTCGAAGATCGTTGTGTTGCCCATGTTCATTATGTTGAGATCAAGTCTGGCAGACAGGTCCAATACACTCTTCCGTCGTGAATTAGTGTTGTTCATGCCCCACTCGATGGGGTTGACGTCTCCTCCCAGAATAATGAGTCATATCTTAACTCGTAGTTCGTCCTCCAGGTTACTTAGTTTTTCCTGGAACTCTGTCATCCGATCGCTTAGTGTTAGATAGCAACTCACATAATTAATAGTGTCACACTTTACTCAAACATACCCGCTTTCGTCTTCGTGACAGTTAACGATAACTCTGCCTCCATCCGGAATCCATACAGCAGCAATACCAAACGTGTCCCGGTACTCTCTCTATCCTGATATTGTTCACTGATGGGTAGCAGATCGATCCAGTTTCCAGTTGAAATTGTGTAATGAGATCGTCAGCTGTTCTACTTTGATGCATGTTGGCCTGAAAAATCTGGATCATTGACTCTTCTTTGCCTGTACTAATGCCTTCCTGAACGTCTAGCACACGCCGGAACCTGGGACATGATTCCTCGCAGCAAGCTCTCCCGTGCAGAGGAAACATCGCGTGTCATTCTTACACATCTAACGTTTATGGCCCTTCATTCCGCAGTTCATACAGAGGCAATATTGTAGGGGATTTAAGTCTGGGGACCTTTTGCGGTCAAGCAACCGCCGAACCTCTTCCAATCCACGAATTCGTATAATTTTGACTAAGAAAATCTGTTACTTGTCTACCAAAATGTGGATGTGCGCCATCGTGCTATATCCATTTTCGTCGCCTTCATCCACTAATATTGTAAGTTCATTTTCTAGCACACATAAATAACGAACTGTCATGAGATAATACATAATATATATACACACATATATATATATATATATATATATATATATATATAATACGCCATCAATAACACCAGGAATTGATATTGTTGGCCATTTGAAAATCCACGGCAAACACGGTCGAATGTTTGGTGGTATATTATAATTTAATCGCTGGTTAGTGATAAATCGAGAGCTTCGTCGGAAAATATTGTTTAGCGATGAAGCTTCCTTCACCAGAAGCGGCATCAATAACACCAGGGATTGACACTGTTGGCCACTTGAAAATATATATGTGTGTGTGTATATATATATATATATATACACACATATATATATATAATAGTAGTATTATTATATATACATATATATAATACCACACTAAACATTCACCGAAAATCTATCTTGAAACTGGGATTCCCTAGTTTGCCGTGGATTTTCAAGTGGCCAACAGTGTCAATCCCTGGTGTTATTGATGCCGCTTCTGGTGAAGGGAGCTTCATCGCTAAACAATATTTTCCGACGAAGCTCTCGATTTATCACTAACCGGCGATTAAATTTAAGTCTTAATGCGTAGTCGTCAGGTTTTAAAGCTTGTACAGGCAAGATATGATGCGCTTACAAACCGAATTGTGTAAAGTTCTCAATAGTCTTATGTGGTCTATGTTAAGTCTGTTGGCTAGATTTCGGACACTAGTAGAAGGTTGAGTGTAAGTTCTTGTTGCACAGGATGCTCTGAAGTTACTGCAGAAAACTTACCTTTTTTCTCTGAAACGTCGATAGACGTTGCTAAAAAGTTCTCCAAGGCACTCTACGAGTGAGAAATCTCCGACAATATTGATCAACTGGCACTCGTTCATTTTCATTACACATCCACAAATTCACGTATTCTTGACTTGAAAAAATTAACATATTTTTAAGAGTATTTTAATGTATAACCAAGAAATAAACGCTCTAAATTAACCTAATTAACGTTTACTATCACAATTATTAGGATTATTAGAGTTATCTACGGTAAGACTTCAAATGCTTGTAGCTCAGTTACGGTATTGTTTTGGGCATGTTCATTAACTTGAAATTGTTTCAATAACACAAACTTAAGCTGTGGTAATCATGTCATGGGACACCAGGTATATAACCAAATCATATACTAATAACAAGATTAGATTATAGTATATAACTTATCTTATGAAGTTAGTGATGTACAAATCAGTCTGTACTTACATTTTCTTTGCAGTAGCACGTATCGTAAATACAGTTTTCGTAATAGGTATTCACATTTTCTATCTCACAACCTGAAAGAACAAATATCACTCATTTTAAAATTTAAACGCAAATTTCATCTTTGTTCACAATAAAATAGAGTGGTAGATATAGATATATTTGTTAAATATTAAAAGCATTGACCTATTTGTATTACGATAATTGAAAGTAATTAAATTCACGTCTTTTTAGAGTGAAATATATTATTTGTTGTTATCGAAGAAATATTCGAATGTCAATTTAAGGGATAGATAGGATGTGTAAAACGCCATTCTTTGATGTCATTCCATAAATACTGTTAAAATAATTGATTGACATACTAATATTAATAAAATGATTATAGTAAAGTTAATAAGAAAGAGTAAAAGTTATTCAATTAAGGTTAACATAACCCCTTTCCACAATAATTTAATTACTAAAATTATTGTAGAAAGGCGTTATATTAACCTTAACTGATTAATTTAATCAACCAAGTTGCAAGCCCCACCTACAGCGCTGTCATTCCTGTTACTTTTGGGTAGTCTCTCGTACAGTTGCCAGCAAGTGAGCAGCGTATTTTTCTGTGTTAGGATAAAACAGGGTATTCAAAACCAAAATAAGCCACAAACATCATAATAGAGTTTATAACATTTTTTTTAAATAATAAATTAATATTTAAAGCTTGCTTCTCCAGCCTTTATTACAAGTTTATGGTGAAATAGACGGCCATGAATGAAACGCTGTCCGTTTGAGCGCTTCTTTGAAATTATGTTAGCGTTTACGAATCCTTTCCTTTATAAAATACCTGAATCGATGTCGTAAAATTATACAATAGATGCTTCAAGAACCTCTTCCAATATGTCGATATAACACATCCCATTCACATGCCCTTTACACAAATGCACTTTTCCGACACCCTGTGCAGTCATACACCCCCAAATCATGGTGCTTCTACCGTCGTTTTTAATAGTGGGTGAAATATATTCAGATAGAAATGCTCCTCCCAACCTCCGGCAAACGTATTTGGCTCCAGGAGAGCTGTACATCTGCAGTGTATAACCGAAGAGCTTTAGATTTTTGAATATTTCTATTTCGGTGAAATACAACTAGTCTGAGTTCTGTTATGTTTACTATAAGAATGATTGGATATTTTTATATACTTAAATCAATATTAAGATTCGTCGGAACAC
This sequence comes from Dermolepida albohirtum, assembly GCA_031893035.1. NCBI lineage: Eukaryota > Metazoa > Arthropoda > Insecta > Coleoptera > Scarabaeidae > Dermolepida > Dermolepida albohirtum. Next base: position 5,406 of record JAVIWB010006570.1, on the reverse strand, counting down.
ATTACTTTGATCTAATTATCCATATTCCAGCGTTGATAATTTTTGCCCACGTAAGACCCTGCTTGCGGTGCAATTTGGTAACTAAAGGCATGCGATGTACTTTCCGGGAACGTAAATTTGCTGTAATCAACCGCCTTCTAACTACATGCACAGAAATTGGAGCGTTTCATTGGGCACGAAGTTCAGCAGAAATCACTAACGGATTTGTGCCTATACTGGAACTCGATTCCCTGTATTAGTCGATCATCCAGAACAGTTGTAACACGTTTTCTGCCACTTTTGGATAAATTATAATACCCGCCAGTCATTTGGTAACCGTTAATTGTACTGCACAACGCGAACAATTTATTTCCTTAGCAATAACCGCCGCTGATGTAATAACCAAACATACAAAATTGTAGCTTTTTGGCATATAGGTATATATTTGACAAATGAAAAATCGCACTTTAAAATAATTTTTGAAGTCGGCCAATGATCTTATCTTCTGTACATATAACTACTAACTACTAAATGCAAAAATTCCAAATTTTACCTTATATACTCACCTAATGCACATTTTTTAGGAATTTATACTTTAAATACTGTTATTAACGATTACACGTACTTTCCCAATAATTCTCATTTCGGAACTACTACCTAACATTTGCTCATATTATTATGAAATCAATAATGTAACTTTTTTTAATCTACTGCAATATTAAGTAATATAGTATTATAATTTATATAGACAAATATTTTAGTAAATAAGCAGTTAAGGAAAAGTAGTTAAAGAAAAATTAGGTAAATTTTGAGTATTATATTAATAATATTTAAGTTATAGTAAGATTTAATAATGAATGAACATTAAAAAAGGAAAAATAATTTTAAAAATTAATTGAATATTTAGATTTTATTGAATTTTAATATAACGGAAAATTTAAGAAAGTGGTCGAGAAAAACTGAGAGTTTCTAGGAATCAAGCAACACAAACATTTGGAAGTGGAGAAAAATTTTATAACTTAAATATTATTAAAAATAAATGATTATATCATGGATTGTAGAGTATAAATAGTATACAATTGAAAAATAAAGTAAACAAGATGTGAAAGGATAATTAAGACGAGAGGAAATAAAAAAGAATACTTATTCAAGATAATCACGAAGTGAAGAAATAGAAAGGATATTTTTTCAAGTGAGTAAGTTGAAAGAATAGTTGACAGAAAATAAGGTACTGATATAAACTATTAATTCATTGTGATTAAATACATGTAACAGATTATATAAAACTTTATTAGAAACATAAGGATTTGAAAAGGTATATATGTACATATTATTTTTAAATTAAAAGTATTTACTATATTATTAGTATATTAAATGATAATGTACTAATATTTTGTTTATTTAAATATTAGACGAATATTCATTTTTGATATGCTTAAATTAATAAATTAATTGACAGGCATTTCATTTTTGTTATAACAAATAGTTTATTATATATATATATATATATATATATATATATATATATATATATATGTAAGGACTGTATAATTGACCGTACTCTTAATATCTTAAACGTAACTATTATCAGGTGTACCGGTCTGTTGAACAAAAACTCAAACAATTTTAGTTTTCAATACTCTATATTTCGCTGCCAAACCTTTGCAGCTTCCTCAGGATTGTGCTACAAATGGACACCAACAGTAGTGGCAATTACAATTCAATTACTAATACTTACAACCAAAAGGAGTCACACACTGGCTGATACAAAATAATTGTATAAATAACTTTCAATTTTAATTTTAAAATACATTGTAAAATAGAATAAAACTCAACTCAGCGAAATTAGTTTAACCTATTTTGTCCGTCCGTAAAACTGTACACGATTATAAAAAACGGGAACGATACATAAAACAGAACGTGAATCAAAAACGTATGCATAAAATACAAGACAAACAAAAGTCAATAACACGCAAACATCTCCACCAGAAAAAGACCAAAACTATACCGGGGTTAATCAAAAATCAATCACAAAATAAAAACCTTAATTCGATAACTAGTGATGTAGTATCCTTAATGTGTTGCAGTAAATTACGTACAATCTGTCATCTGACCTGTAATTGATACATTCTCTGTGCTTGTTAATGTGATACATCTCCAAAAATAGTCTCTTCCTATAATTGTTATCGGTTTCCAGAATCTTAACCCCTTCAAAGTCAAACGTATGTTAGTCATCGATGCAGTGCCGTGCTAGTGCACATGAATTCCTGCCCACCCGACAAGCACTCCTATGCTGGGTTAGTCGCTGTTTGAGCCACTGCGAAGTCTGTCCAATGTAGCAACCTTCACAATCTACACAATTGATCTTGTAGACAGTATTGATGTTAAATAGGATCGGCGTCTTATCTTTTGTTTTTGTGTAAAGTGTATGCAAATCAGTGATATTACATTTGGCAATCTTTAAATGTTTAAAATCTTTAAACAACTTCATAATCTTTTCCATGAGACCCGACACATAAGGCAACTTTCGATATACAAACAAGGGCATCTCATTTTCAGTAGGTCCGTCGTAAAAGTTGGTATTGTATATTAAAATTTTTAGGATTACTTAACCAAAAGCATAACACGGTCATAGCAATGAAAAACAGAATCGTTCACATTAGCAATAAAAAGTTTCTTAACAACAACCTCAAAGAACTATTTAGGATTTTCATTAACAATGGTTATCCTAAGCATATTCTAAAAATTTTAATATACAATACCAACTTTTACGACAGACTTACTGAGGATGAGATGCCCTTGTTTGTATATCGAAAGTTGCCTTATGTGTCGGGTCTCACGGAAAAGATTATGAAGTTGTTTAAAAATTTTAAACATTTAAAGATTGCCAAATATAATATCACTGATTTGCATACACTTTACACAAAAACAAAAGATAAGACGCCGATCCTATTTAACATCAATACTGTCGCAAGATCAATTGTGTAGATTGTGAAGGTTGCTACATTGGGCAGACTTCGCAGTGGCTCAAACAGCGACTAACCCAGCATAGGAGTGATTGCCGGGTGGGCAAGAATTCATGTACACTAGCACGGCACTGCATCGATGACTCACATACGTTTGACTTTGAAGGGGTTAAGACTCTGGAAACCGAAAACTATTATAGGAAGAGACTATTTTTGGAGATGTATCACATTAACAAGCACAGAGAATGTATCAATTACAGGTCAGATGACAGATTGCACGTAATTTACTGCAACATGTTAAGGATACTACATCACTCATTATCGAATTAAGGTTTTTATTTTGTGTTTGATTTTTGATTAACCCCGGTATAGTTTTGGTCTTTTTCTGGTGGAGATGTTTGCGTGTTATTGACTTTTGTTTGTCCTGTATTTTATGCATACGTTTTTGATTCACGTTCTGTTTTTTGTATCGTTCCCGTTTTTTATAATTGTGTACAGTTTTACGGACTGACAAAATAGGTTCAACTAATTTCACTGAGTTGAGTTTTATTCTATTTTACAATATATTTTAAAATTAAAATTGAAAGTTATTTATACAATTATTTTGTATCAACCAGTGTATGACTCCTTTTAGTTGTAAGTATTAATATTTGAATTGTAATTGCCACTACTGTTGGTGTCCATTTGTAGCACACTCCTGCAAAGGTTTGGCAGCGAAATATAGAGTATTGAAAACTAAAATTGTTTTAGTCTTTATACGACAGACCGATACACTTGATAATAGTTACATACACACACACGTATATATATATATATATATATATATATATATATATATATATATATATATACATACATATATACGAAAGATATACAAATGTTTTCGTTGTTGTTTGTCATGATTTTTTTGTAGAACCTTTTGAAAAAACTAAAGTTTCATGATGTTTAGAGTTGGTGATTTTTTTTTCCCACATACGTTTTCAGAAGTATGTTGGATTTCAGCAATATGGGAATTTTTAATTGAATTCTATGATTATTATGTGTTTAAATTTACAACCAATGCTATTAAGTGTACGATTCAAACTGTTGTTCAACAAAATTTGAATCTCTTTGAGTTAATCATTTACGACTTAACGTTAACATGTTTTTCTACAAAAGTAATATATTAACACATAAACTAGGAAACCAAAAAAGAAAACTTACTCTATGAATACTTTGTGTACAGAGAATTTCTTATACTAACTTTAACGGATTCAGGCAAAAGTTCTTTGTTTTTTACATGGCCTTTTTGTTCCAGGAGTTAGAAGTTCTCGTGTTTTTATACCACAAGATTTAATTCAGTAGATTTGCTACAGGCTGCACAAGTCGTTTTTTTTGTTAGATGAGTAAGGATATGACAATTGTCGATAGAAGGCCAAGATCGATGAAGATGTGCGGTAGTAGAGAGACTCAGCCGATTCTCGAACCTCCTCGAACCTTGACCACAATGCATGTTAGAGCGGTCAAGGTCAATGAGGAGGTTCGAGAATCGGCTGAGATCGATGAAGTTTCAGTGTTAAGATTATTTTAAGGTTAAGATCATTTCAATGTCAAAGTTAATGAGGAGGTTTTAGAATTGGCTCAGCTCGATGAGGTTCAAAAAATAATTACGTGCATGAATAAAGATATATGAAGGTTATTGGAGCATTATCAGTATTGTGAGTTATTATGAAACGTTCATTTAATATGAAGCTTTTTTAATCAAATGGGCCAGACGAATGACTTCTGGGATAAAGTATCATAGATATTTGCTTGCAGAAAAATGTACGAGAACCATCATGGGATATTACGTACCTTTAGTAGGAGAAAGTACACAATGTGTGTTGGTTTGCCACCAGACTTTGACTTTGTACCTGTGGTGAAAATTATAGGCATAAAAAAGCAATATGTGCTTCTTAATGTTGGAGAGTGGGATCGATTTTTATTAGAGACCGTGAAGTTGAAACAATATTTTGAATATTGCAATGGACTATTTTCATTTATTAATAGTTTTAATTTGCAAATGTTTTGATAGATAGACTAGAATATTGAAAATAGAAAAAGATTGAGGATTTCTATATTTAGCGTATGACAGGTTTGTTGGAATTATGTCGTCTAAAAGATGTGATGGAATCTCGATTAGCACTTTTAACAAACTTAAAATATTGTGAATTTTATAAGGAATTGATGGATCGTTTAGATAAAAGAGTTAGTCGTATATGGTTTGCAAAAAATTTATAAAGATGTAGATTTATTGAAAAACATTAATAAATATTAATAAAATTGTAAAATATATGTATCCATATTAAAAATAAATAATAAAAAAAATAATTATTGTATTTATGTTTAATTCTATACTATTAATTGATATAAAATTATATGCATTATAAAAATAAATAATAAAAAAAATAATTATTGTATTTATGTTTAATTCTATACTATT